>JAURVB010004277.1:0-175658 GCA_033002965.1 Piper betle
CAATCAACTAGTGGCAACGAACAACTAAATTGTGTATGATTGACAATTCGTATCATTGATGCATTTACTACGAAAGATATATTCAGGTTCAATCTTAAATCTTCCATAAGGACCACAACAAGGCATTGCAGTATCATAAAAACATGAGATAGGTTCATAAAAAGTGCTCAAGCTCATTACCGTCGAATGTCTTTCAATCTCACACTTAGCGCCTGTATATACTTCTAAAACAGCACGAGCATCCACATTATCCAATCTCAGCACCCTGGCAAAAACAGAAGCAAGCCAATTCTAAACTAACAACTCACTTCCACTCCACACCGACAAAACAAATATAAGTACCATTTCCGCTTCTGCAAAGACTTGTCCCAAGGAATTTCCTTCAAATCCACCACAAAATCCCGGTGCAGCTCCCCGGGAGCTGATCTGAAAATCAGAAGTTTCACCTTATCACTCTTCAACGCCTACTGGAAATCATCAAAAGCCATGATAGGCAAGACCTCCAAGTTCCTCTCGAACTCTTCCTCCTCCGACAAGCTACTCTGAAACACTTCCTCTGGCACATACGGCTTCCCCTTGAACTCCTTCAACAGCTCGTTCAAGTGCACCGGCGGCTCCCTAAACTTCAACCCGGCCTTTTCCTCCCCCACTTCAACCGCCGGTTTCTTCACCAACCACTCCAGAACCCGAAAAATCCCGGCTTTCGGCTCCTTCTTCAACCTCTCCTTCTCCCGCAGCGTGTACAGCTGCCCTCCCATCAGGTACTTCGGCTCGGCCTGGCTCAGATTGTCCTTCAAAACCGTTGTCACGAAATCCCATCTCTTGACCTCGTCCCCGGAGCCACTGGTCCGGCAAGCGACCAAAAGAGGCCGATGTCGATCGAACTTCGTGCAACCGAAACTCCTACGGATAGGGAGGAAGCGCAGATTCGGCGGCGGCGGCCGATGTTGGGGCCGCGGGTGGAAGTAGACAGCGGGGTGCCGGAGGAGCTCGCCGGGGGCCATTTTTCGCCGGACAAAAGCGGGGTATTTAAGGACTTTGATGCGGATACGGCATTGTGGTCGCCGGCGAAGAAAGATTGGAGCTTTGGGGTGGGAAGGAGGTGGAGGAGAAGGTCTGTTCTAGCTTCGCTCTATGCTTGGACGGGAACTGATTATCCTGTCAGTTTGGTTTTCAAACTAAACAGCTTGCCTGATTAATCGAATTAAAATAATTTAGTTAATTAAATAAAAATTAAATTATAATTAATAATTAAATAGACTAAATTAAACTAATTCAAACTTACTTAATTTAATTTGGTTTCATTTTAACTAAACTAATCAAATTAACTAAAATAATAAATAATATTTTTATCATTAATATTATTTATTTTTTAGTATTCACTCTAATTATTTTCAAGTTTTATTTATTAAATAAAAAATTGTTAACATATATTTAAAGATAATTATAAACATATTACGAAAAGTTATATGAATAATATTTTAATTTAAAATATTATATAATGGGCAAGTAATATATAATATATTAAAATTTTATCTTAATAAATAAATTATATTTAATAAATAAACCAAAAAATAATTTTATAAATATTTGATATCGACTAAAAATATGTAAAGTCACGTATACAATATTAATGAAAGAAAGTGAAAAAAGTAATGTGAATAAGATATTTTTTATTTATTGGTATATTTAATTTTATTTAATGTGAATTAAGTATCGTGAGTCTTCGGTTTTACTTAAACTAAAATCAAACTAACTAGTACAAAACCAAGTTTGGTTCAATCTGTTTGATCTATTAGACCAATGCTCACCCATTTAGAAGGGTGTCTACCAGTGTTGTGAAAATCGCCGATTCCCAATTAGAATCAAGCCGATTCCACTCGGATTGTTGGGAAACCGATTCAAAAAACCATTTGAATCGGTTTCATCCGAATCGGCCGATTCGAGCCAATTTCGATCGTTTGGAGCCGATTCTGGAATCGGCCTAAATCGATCGATTTTGGATGATGGCAATAGACGGCGAGCGGCGACAATGGGGCAGGGCAAGGCTGGGTCAGAGGCAGGGGCGGCGACGGTGGCTATTGGGCGACGTGGGGGGTTGGGTGGGGGCAGGGGAAGATCTGGAGGGGCGGGGCTAGGGGCGCAGGGGGGTGGGTGGGGCTCGGCCAGCAGGGGAGGTGGGGTTGGGCGGCGGCAGCGGCGGCGAGGGACATGGTGCGGCTAGCTGGGGGAGGCAGGGCACAGCGGGGGCAGGGCGGGTCTGGGGGGAGGGGGGCACGGCGGATGCGGCGACGGCAAAGGGGAAGAAGGCGGATGCGGGAGAGAACGGGCGAAAGGGAAAGAAATACTAGCAGTGGCATTCTCGTAATTAAAATTTGGCTTGTATCTGACTTGAATAAAAAATAATAACTAACTCTAAATAATTCAAAAAAAATCTAAAATATATATAAAAAAATATTATAAAATATAATACATATAATAATATCAAAATGACATCAATATCTAATTTTTATATATTTATGTTATGAGTTGTCAAATTATTATATACAACCGATTCAGACCGATTCAACTAGACTAATTCCTGTCCGATTTAGACTGATTCCGATTCCAATTCCGATTCTCTTGAAAATCGATTCCAATTTTTACAACCATGGTGTTTACCATGGCCAAGACCTTCCGTTCGTGAGAAATGCCATCGGAGTTGGTTGAAACCACGATAATGCCACTTTGAGCAGTGCCTGGCAGTGCAAGCCCACTTTGGAGGCCCATTTATGTTGAGATAAGCCCAGCCCATAATTGTCACATATCAGAGCTTGATGAAACATAGTTATGTTGAATTTATTGGATAATTGTTTGGACTTTGGAGGGAGTTATGATTGTGGTGGATGGAATATCATATCAGTGTTGGATGGAGTTAGATCAGCATTTTTCAGATTGACGTTTGTTTGCAATACTGTTTGAAGCTTGGGATATGTTGTAGTATGCTTTTCAAGCAGTGTCCAACCCTAACCAAGGTAATCAATTAGCATTAATTCCAATATTATCTTTTTTTCTCCTACACATAAATGCCATCCTCATTGGCCGTATTTTTCACATTAAACTTTTCATTAAAAAAACCACATGGAAAACTGAACAACAGTATGCCATGATTTTCACTAGTTGATTTTTTTCATTCAGTTGTTGGAAAGTTGGAACTTCAAAGCAATATGTTAGAATTGTTAATGTACTTCAATACACGATTATTGTTTCCCAACATGTAGTAATCTTTTTGCTGTTACAATAAGAAAAAAAGTATTAAAAAACCCAGTAAAATTTGCTAGGTTGGAGAAATATATACACTCGTGAACATTGAACTCTATTTCTTGTGGCCATGCAAATAGTAAGCCTTCATAAACTATTATAGAATTTTCCTACGTAGTTATTATGCACTACAAAATAGATAAGCAAAAAAAAAATACTGGCCACATATATCAAAAGTCGCATTCTTTATAATTTGTCAAACAAGCTTTACCTCATGCATGCATGCATCTCCCATGAAGAAGTGTAACTACCTTCCAACCCCAAAGATTGCAAGCAGCATGCATTTGGATTATATTCTTAATTTTTACTACTAACAAGTCTAACACCCATATGCACAACATCAAAGTATATTCATATTGTTGTGAACTAAAACTACTAATATATATATCAGACAAAAGGCAAGTTAATAAATCAGGTGATAATTAATCAAACCCCAAATCTTTCCCGAGCAGCTTTCAAGTTGTCCCCTCCCAACACTAATCACTAATTAAAGACAGAACTATATACGTGAAAACAAATTAAGCACTTAATCAAACTTGCAAAGTTGAGACCAAATGCTTTATATGTAGGTTGGCTAACATGCAAATTGTGAACGCTTCTATTTGAAGATATTGAAATTGATCCCATGACTTGAGATTGAAGCCATATGCCGGCCCTCCCCTCGCGATTATGCTCCCTGCTACAAAGATAATTATAAAGTTGAGCCCACCCTTGCGTGGAAGGTGGAACATATATATTGTATACAGTGCCATTCGAATATAAATCGAACATGACTTACACGTTGAAGTACCAACTATATATTTACAATACAAATGACCGGGAAGCAGGGGGTGTAAATAAGCATAGACGAGCAGAATTCGATTTGATTTTTAGTAAGTATATTTGAGTATTTAACGAGTTTTGATGTATTATAGGTCGAGCTGGAGTTGTCGAAAATTCATGAGTTTGAGCTTGACTTGTGTTCGGCTCACTATGTTTTTAAGTCGAGCTTGAGCCTATTAAATATTTGTGTTTGTTTCATGCTCAACTTATATAGAATTAAACTTTTCTTTCCAAAACTATAGAAGTTTAATTTAACCTTAATAGTATTAATGAACAGAGTCGAGCCAAATATTTTTTCGAGTTTGAACACATTAGACACGAGTTTCGAACTAAGTTAAGCGGAACACTCTTTAACTCCAGCTCTGTTTGTTGTTCAACAAACTTTTCATTTCGAGCTGATTATTTTTTTGAACATAAAATTAACGAGTATGAGTTTAAGCCGAATCGATCTAAATATAAAATGCTTACGAGCAGATTTGACTTATTTACGTCCCTACTCAAAGGGTATAAGGTCATGATGTATGTATAGATACGATTAATGATAATTTTTAAAGAGGTTTTTAAATCTTAAAAATTTGAATTAATTATTTTTGCTTCACTTAATAAAGAATTTAATATAAGTTTAACAACTATAAAAAAATTGTTAGAATTATCTATTTTATCGCTAGAAAATATCATTCGACCATTGATATTCATGAATGCATGCATCTATGGTTATAATTTAGCCTAAATTAGAAATAGGAGTAAAGTTTGAATTTTTTCAACATGAAAGGTGTTTAATTATATTATTTAAAGCCTTATTAAAAAATGTTAACAAAATATTAAGTAATGTAGACATTCTTAAAAAATTTTCACGAAATATTACAAAAAATAAAATTAAAAGATTGATTTCTTTTATTTTTTAAATACTTTATCAAATAAAACTCCTTAATATTTGTAACATTTAAATGTTATCTCGAGCGTTTTGTTACTTTTATAATTATAACAAAAGAAAAACTTTACAACAAATTTACAAATTTTTAAAATCAAGCTTCGTAATTAAACGGGTGCAATCACTCTTCCACCCGGATGGATGTTGTAATAATAACACCACTCCAACTAATATTTATATTACTTTTAAACTTTTTGTAATCTAAATAGAAATAAGCATATTCTTTTCTCTTTTTTTCTCAAGTAGGCTTATGTTTTTTTAAATCATATTTAGTTTTTATTATACATGGCAAAAATAATTAACTCAAATTCTTAGAATTATCAAAAACCTCTTTAAAAATTATCACCATCAACTATGTATATGTTAAACCAAATAAGATGGCCAGCAATTTAGCAATTGCATTTTTTAATAGCACAATTAGGGCCCAAGACGGGGGAGCCCTATTTAATTTTAAAAAATCTAAAATTATAAATCACACAAAAAAAAAAAACAAACGAATTCCAAAACTGAAGTCCCTAACCCAAAACTAACAAAAAACAAGGACACCCCCAAATAATAAACAAAATAATAAAGGGCGCCATTGCAATTCAAGATATTAAGACCGTCTACTTCTTTCGAAGTTGGAGCCTGGCCTCACCAAGGCAAGAAAGGCACCTCCTTTTCCTCGCCATTTCTTTGCTGTTGCTCGACCGACGCCGCCCCAATAGCCTACATGGCCGTCCGACGCCCGGGCACGGCGGCGGCGGCTCTATAGCGCCAGAAAGGTGGGATCTTGCGCGAGGTTTTGGTGCGGCGTGGCGTTGTGTGGTGGGGAGGGGGATTTGGAGGGGATGGAGCAGGACAACAGCATTGAATCCTGCTTGTCGTCCTGCGATGGGAACGATGAGGTGGAGAGCCGGCATCACCCCTTCGTGGCGAAGCGGCTCCCCGGCGCGGTCTCACCGGTGATTCCGCCGGCGACGAGCGTCCACGAGCTGCTGGAGTGCCCGGTGTGTACCAATTCGATGTACCCGCCCATTCATCAGGTGAGATTTTGATTTTATTTTATTTTTGTCGATCTTGTTGTTTGGCCGCTTCTCGGTGCTCAAAGATTGTTCCTTTCGTGTCTGGCTTTTTTGAAATTTGGGGGGGGAGGGGGGCGGAGGGGACAAAGGTATCACTTTGAGCTATGAATGATTCGTTCATGGTTTGTGTTGTTGGATCCCTGTTTCGTTCTTTATTGCTCTTGCTTCCTTTGGATTGCTCTAATTTCTCAAGGGAAATATTTCAAAATTTGGCGGGTTGGAGACTCACTGGAAAATAAAAATGGGTCAATGTTTCTGTAACTCTGTTAAGTATGGTTTTGGTAGCTGAAATGATGGGATTGACATTCTCGAACAAGCAGTTCAATTTTTCTGTGGGTAAAGGTTGAGCATCAGTTTGTCCTTGAGAAAGATGGAAAAATTGAGCGCTAAAAACTACCATTTTCAAGGTATGGTCTTGGTTTAATGCGGTGAATCTTGTAATAGGACATACGTCCTGGCCACTTCTGGGGAATTTTGGGTGAGATGGGAATGGGGAGCTGGTTCGGCACAGAAGTCCAAGTCTCTCGATCTATAATAATTAAGTGTGGTTGCTTAGAGACGAATTTGACTTTCAAGCTCTTGACGGTCTTGACCTTGGGCCAAAGTATTTTCCTTCCTTCGAGCATTTAATTCATCAAATCTAAACATGAAGTGCAATTTTATGGCATTACAATAGTTCAACAAGGGTACCTCGTTTGTTGCCATAATAGTATTTTCTATAGGTGATAAGATTTCTTAAAACGGTGGAAGGTATTAGGCACATCGCAACTGAGTTTTTGCTTGAGAGAGGCACAAACCAATAGTCAATGAATTAGGGGGAAATGGCTTTGAACAAGCTGAAGCTTAAATGAATTTTCATGATGCGACTAATTCTCAAATCTAATAGCAGAAGCAGTTATCATATTGCGTATATGACAAGCGGAGAAGTAGAAGTGTTTTGTAGCTGACATTTTGAGGTACAGAGGGTCAGTATCTTGGAGATGACACCTGTGCTCAACCCTAGCTCTGTGGGCTATAGTTTGCTAGAAACAAGGCTTCTATATATATTATAAATGTTGAAATCTGGAGTGTGAGCTTAAATGTTGGCATGACTTGTCGATGAAGAGCTTCTAAGACATTCAGCTTTAAAGTAAAAATGGGCATACTCTTGGCACCTCAAAATTTAAAATTTTACTCTTTTTGCTATTGATTTTATGGTTATTCCACTGTCTTAATTTTGATAGGAAAATCCTACTGTCCTATCCATGGTGTGTAATAATGTCACTTTACCCTTGTTAAGTTTTGTAGGAAGAAGATGGACTCTTGTGTCATATGTCTCAGAATCTATTTGGCTTACAACTTTATAATAATCATCGTTTCATACTTTGCATCTAAGCGTGTTCAGATCATTTAAATACTGGCTCTTACTATTACTTTACTTGTATGTAGCTTTTAATAAATCAAACTTTCTTTCAGTGTCACAATGGGCATACTCTTTGCTCCACATGCAAGACGAGGGTGCACAACCGGTGCCCCACTTGTAGACAAGAACTTGGAGATATTAGGTGCTTAGCATTGGAAAAGGTGGCTGAGTCCCTTGAACTACCATGCAAGTACATCACATTGGGATGTCCGGATATTTTCCCTTACTATAGCAAGCTCAAACATGAAGCTCAGTGCAATTTTAGACCATATAATTGTCCATATGCAGGATCAGAGTGCTCAGTTGTTGGTGACATTCCTTTTCTAGTTGCTCATTTGAGAGATGATCACAAAGTTGACATGCACAGTGGGTGCACATTTAACCATAGATATGTCAAGTCTAATCCTCGTGAGGTTGAAAATGCTACTTGGATGCTCACGGTACGTTATTTGTTTTGCTGCATTAGGTACATTCTCTTTATGTTGTCAAGACATATGCCTGCAGTGAGTTATTTTCTTTCATGAATTTTCTAAACAGCAACACACCAGAAGCCACAATGTTTCTTTTATACTTGCTTATAGTCAAATGACATCACAAACTAATGGACAATATTTTATTGTGGAATTCCATATTTCAGTCAATTCGTTTTTTTCTCCTTTTCAATGTTGTGCATGCTTAAGGGTTCCTTGCCCTTGTTAAGCAATGTGAGAAAAAACAATCTACCTAAAAGCAATTGGATGACTGTACATACTTTTGAACCATGTACCGAGAGTGAATGTTGTTGGAATCCTACATAAGCACACTTTAAAAAATCTGTTTCTCTTCCTATTTTGAGGTATCTATGCTATGTTTATTCATTGTTTATTTTTAATGTCCTTGGATCCAAATTATTTCTTTCATTACTATCTCATCATCCCTGCCTATTAATTTTTAGGGCATTAATGCAATGCAATGTTGCGTGTCTTGAGAATTAGGAAGTTTATCTCAACATTTTACTTTTTGATTTTGCACTTTATCCATTAGTTGATAAAATGAAATGAATGGCACAAACGGAAGATGAAGTATAAAAATATGGTTTTCTTGGAGTATTTTCCCTTTACATTTATGGATTATCAGTTGAATTCTTTATTTCTTGCT
Organism: Piper betle; assembly: GCA_033002965.1. Taxonomy (NCBI): domain Eukaryota; kingdom Viridiplantae; phylum Streptophyta; class Magnoliopsida; order Piperales; family Piperaceae; genus Piper; species Piper betle. Next base: position 8,657 of record JAURVB010004277.1, read on the forward strand.
TTAGGTGTTCAACTGTTTTGGGCAGTATTTCTGTTTACATTTTGAAGCCTTCCAGTTAGGAATGGCACCTGTGTATATGGCATTCCTTAGATTCATGGGTGATGAAACTGAGGCTAGAAATTATAGCTACAGCCTTGAGGTGGGAGCTAATGGGAGGAAGTTAATATGGGAAGGCACACCTCGAAGCATTCGTGATAGCCATAGGAAAGTCAGGGACAGCCATGATGGTTTGATAATCCAAAGAAATATGGCCCTCTTCTTTTCTGGTGGAGATAGGAAAGAGCTGAAGCTGCGAGTCACTGGTCGGATATGGAAGGAGCAGCAGAACCCAGATGGTGGGATGTGCATACCTAATCATTGCAACTGATGCTTTGTTCACCAGTCTGCTTCCTTCAACAAATGAGTTGTTCGTGTTTCATGTAATGTTGTTTCATGTAATGTAAGTTTCCTTGATTCGGCTTCAGAAAGGTATTCTTTCTTTCGCCTGTGTTATTTATGGTGGAATAGATAATATGCTTGTGTATCGAACTCTCAAACATTGGTGGTTTTGCTCATCTATTAATGTGTTTATCACTTGCCTTCCCTTTTGCTAATGTGGTCCTTGTATATATTTTTTGTCGCCGGTTTTTGCGATGATCCATTAGTCTTCTGGCATAATAGTTAAGTCAGAAAGATGATTATGTCAGGATTCAGGATGGTCCGTTGGAGGAAAGTCGGTATAAATCTTGAACTGATGACGATAATTTCATCTAAATATTACCCATTAGTTTTAGCTAGCGTGGTGATGAATCTCCTGCATTCATGTATGTGTAGATAATCTAAATGTTACCCATTAGTTTTAGCTCTTGCCTGTGTATGAGAATGCTGATTGATTGGAATTTTTGGGCGAAGAATTGTTAGTATACTTGTATGGTAAAAAACATATAGGTAGCATTACATTCTAAACTGGAATCAATGGAATGGTGCCCTTTGGAATGGGCTCACAGTTTAATGGAGCTAAGCACATGGTAGATTTGGCAAGGCAAAATGAGAAGTTTCGAGTGTCATTTGCACTTTTCCATTGAAATCAAATCGTTTGCAGAATGCCTCTTATTTCCGTTTTCCTTAAAAAAAAAAAATCTCTGATGCAAAACAATCAGACAAAAAATTTGGCTAACTGTAACCCTAGTTCTTTTCCTAAATTTCTTAAAATTGTTTCAGGATTGCATCCAGAAAGGAACATTCATCCTGATCAAAAATTCCCCCAGCTCGAACATAATTCCTCCCAAGAATTGCTCTATGTTATAATCATAATAAAATTTGATGTTCTGCAACCAGCATCTGACTGAAGACTATACATCGAATCCATTCCCGGTTCATAATTCAGATACCAAAATAATCATTCATCATTCCAAATCAAAAATTCTCTTTCATGTTTGATCCTACCAGTTCCAGCAACAAAATAGATGGTAACAGAACAGAAAACACAAGTAGCTAGCAGTTGAAAACAAGGAAGCAATGGAGAAGCTACATGAGCAGAGAAATTAGATGCATGAACGAATCATTTCTGTTCTTTCGTAAAATTAAGGGAGTTTTTAGAGCCATGGAACAAGAAAAGTATATGAGCAGACATTCTTAGAACCCCTTACGCCGTTCGTCCTTTCCGGCGATAGCGCCGGTCCCCTTGTCCGCCATGAGAAGGCAGTAGTCGGCGATCTCCCTAAACCTGGGCACGCTCCTCAGATCCACCTTGGTGCCATCGGTGAGGGTGATGATGATGTCGCCCCACTCCCCAATGAATCTCGGCACCACCTGCACGTCTTTGATGGACTTGTACGAGAAGTCGCTTCGGTCTTGCCCCGTGAGGCCGGAGATGACTGTCACTCTGAGGTTGGTGAATCGGTAACGAAGGAAGAACGCCCGGGAGACGGCGGCCAGGGTGAGAGGGAGCCAGAGGAGCGTGAAACCCAGCAGCAGGTTGGCCGCCAGGTCGCCATAGTGCGCCCCGCCATCGAAGAAGGTGCGCTCTTCCGAGGGAGGCTTGTTGAGGCTACTGTTGGTTGTCGAGGTCGCCGGGGAGCTTGAGGAAGAGACTTTGAGTTTGAAGGAGGAGAAGGATAAGGGGCTTCTGCTAGCTGGGCAAGCAGTGGGAGGATGCTTTGGGGATGGGATGGAGGCAAAGAGGAGATACTGCTTGGAAGATGAGGAAGAAGATAGAAGCGCGGGGAAGGAAGAAGAGGCCATTATTCACTCAGCACTCCTTCACCTTTGCTTAACGTGGTGGTGTTGGGACATCTTTTTGGACTTTGGCAAAAGAGTTTTATTTCTATTTTTAGTTAATTTTTTTATTTTATTTTTTTAATTATATCTCATATATATATATATATATATATATATAATTTAGCCAAATTTTTTTTTTTGCTGGTTGTAAAATTCGGCCGATTTAAATCGGATCGGTGGCAATCCCCGTTAAAAAACATGTAAATTAGTTTTCGGCTCGAATCAGTCCGTGAATCGGCCGATTCGAGCTGATACCACCCCATTCAGGAGGTAGCGGGGACGTGGTGAGGACGACGATGGGCGACCGGGGGGGCAACGGCGGTGGGGGACGACGGAGTGGCGAGGGGTGGGGTGGGGCAGGGCGACAAGGCAGCGAGGGTGGCGATAGGGCTGTGGGGTGGGGCGGGGCAAGGGGGAGGGGGCGACAGGGCGAGGGGCGGCGGCAGCAATCAGGGGAGGGAAAATGAGTGACGTCGGGGAGAGAGAAGGGGGGATGAAATAGCGGTGGCATTCTTGTAATTAAAAGTTGACTTGATTTTGACTCAAGTTAAAAATAATAACTAATTTTAAATAATTCAAAAAAATCCAAAAAAATGAAAAAAATATCATAAAATAAAATAAACATTATAACATAAAAATGACATCAGAATAATATATTCTATAACTAATAACCCACTAATTTTGACTAAGTTGAAAATTTTGTATAGGACCGATTTAGACCGATTCAGCTTAACCGATTTAGACTGATTCGATTTGATTCAGTGACTTCCTCAAAAATAGATTCCGATTCTAACTCCGATTTTTGCAACTATGAATTTTTGTGATGATAATATCGATGATAATAATGTTAGGTATTTTTTATCCTTGTTATTTTTGTTATATATATATATATATATATATATATATATATATATATATATATATATATATATATATATAACCCGTGACTCGAGTCAGGGTTTTACGTTACCGAACCAGTCGGTTCAACCGTTGGTTCGAGTCGAGTCAGTTTCATGAACCGCGTGCTGAGTCGAGACCAGCCGTGAATTATGAACGATGAGAGTCAGGTGTACCTGAATATATGATGATAACGTCGAGAAGATGGTGTGATACGAGTTATCTGAATATATGAAAGTATGCAGTATTTTTTTCTTTTATATGTTTGATCGTAAAAATAGTTTTAGGCCGAATAATGCGTTAGGATGCGTTGGATTATATTCGGGTGGGTTATTAGTTATAGAGCATGTCATTTGGATATTGTTGTGTTTGTTTTATTTTATGGAATTTTTCCATATTTTTCTAGATTTTTTTGGAATTTATTACGAACTAGATATTATTTTGACTCGAGTAGGAATCGAGTCAATACTTATTTATGAAACTGCCAGTGAGGGTATTTTTCTCCCTCCCGACCCTTCTTCACCCAAACCCTCGCCGCCCCTCGTGCTCGTTGTCGCCGCCGCCGCAGCCGCCGACGTCATACAGCCGCCGATCAATGCCGCCTTGCCCCGCCGTGCCGTCGCCGTGCCGCCACGACCCACCCCGGCCACCGTCTCGCCGCCACGACGCCGGAATCGCCCCACGAAACCACCTCAGCCGCCGCCACTTCAAGCCGGATTCCACCGCCGTCCGGGCCGCGCCGCCGCCGCTGTGGCCCCGACGACCACCCCTCGCCGTCGCCGACGTTTCCCCCACCATCCCGACCGCCGTTGAGGCCAGCCGGAGCCCCGATCGGAGCACGCCGCCGCCGCCGCCCATTTTCGACGCAGCCGCCGACGGCCATCGCCACCCCGGCTGCTCTATTTGACACCGCCATTGGACCAAGCTCGTCGAGCTGGTGCCGATAGACCCCCTGATTGCCCCGTCCCGAATCATTGCAAGAAAACCGTCGGAATCCGCCGGAAAACCCCCGACACTCGCCGGAAAACCACCGGAATCGCCGGAAAATTGGATTCGTGGGAAATTCGCCGGATCATCCACCGAACGTACCCGGTCCAATCTGATCGGACTTCGGACGCCGCTAGGTGCCGAATTCGAGTTTCGAGCCACGAAACAGGAACCCTAGCCATCGCCGATTTTCGACGACGAGAGGTATAATTTATTTTAATTTAATTTTTTTAAAGTATTGATTATTAGAATTACATGCTAGGTGTGAGATCCCTCAACTTAGTCCCACATCTAATACCTACTGGGAGAAGATCCTGTTTATAAGTGAGAATGGACTAGAGATCTTTAACTTTCGGGGTACCCATTTTAAAGAAATGACTTAGCCCATTACGTTACACTTTTGGCTGGGTCGTTACAAATGGTATCAGAGCCGACCTGGTTCCGTGTTAGATGGTGGGCTGGACTAGAAACGTTGGCTAGGCTGCCGGTCACGGGCCAGAAAGGACGTGGGCTGGGGCTAGCAACGGGCCAAGAATAGGCATTTCGGGGACGAAATTCCCTAAAGTGGGTGGATTATGAGATCCCTCAACTTAGTCCCACATCTAATACCTACTGGGAGACGATCCTGTTTATAAGTGGGAATGGACTATAGATCTTTAACTTCCGGGGTACCCATTTTAAAGAAATGACTTAGCCCATTACGTTGCACTTTGGGCTGGGTCGTTACAAATGATATCAGAGCCGACCTAGTTCCGTGTTAGATGGTGGGCTGGATTAGAAACGTTGGCTAGGCTGCCGGTCACGGGCCAGAAAGGTCGTGGGCTGGGGCTAGCAACGGGCCAAAAATAGGCATTTCAGGGACGAAATTCCCTAAGGTGGGTGGATTGTGAGATCCCCCAACTTAGTCCCACATCTAATACCTACTGGGAGAAGATCCTGTTTATAAGTGGGAATGGACTATAGATCTTTAACTTCCGGGGTACCCATTTTAAAGAAATGACTTAGCCCATTACGTTGCACTTTGGGCTGGGTCGTTACAAATGGTATCAGAGCCGACCTGGTTCCGTGTTAGATGGTGGGCTGGATTAGAAACGTTGGCTAGGCTGCCGGTCACGGGCCAGAAAGGTCGTGGGCTGGGGCTAGCAACGGGCCAAGAATAGGCATTTCAGGGACGAAATTCCCTAAGGTGGGTGGATTGTGAGATCCCTCAACTTAGTCCCACATCTAATACCTACTGGGAGAAGATCCTGTTTATAAGTGAGAATGGACTAGAGATCTTTAACTTCCGGGGTACCCATTTTAAAGAAATGACTTAGCCCATTACGTTGCACTTTGGGCTGGGTCGTTACACTAGGATTGGTGAATTGTGTGTTATAATAATATATATAAATGTAGATTTGATTAAGGATAAAATATGAAATTGTTGATTAAGTGGTGTTAAAAATGGAGGTTAAGAAACCAATTAGGGTAACCAGGTAATGATCATGATTAATGCAAACTAACCTAAGTAGACTTGCTAGAATTGATATAGGTTGATGTGTGTTGATTGATGCGTGATTGTGTTGATTGTGTGTGCATGCTATAGGATGTGTGATTCATCATGCGGGCGTTAGTTTTTAGCTTGATTGTGTAGGTACGGTGTAGGAGCTCGCCGCCTAGGCGCGTGGACCCGTTTGGAGCTTCTACCAGGTCCGTTTAGGACTCGTTCTCTGATTTATGCTATTCCATTGTGTATTTGATTTATCATGTGCAGGACGAGTTAAGTGGCGTTTTATCGGATCCAACTTAACTCGGGTCATTTAGCCAACAGTTCTTTTTCCGGATTAATAACCCTCGAGGATGAGATCCCTCGAGTTTGTTTTCGAACTTCAAATCCAGCTCATGTTGCCTTCGGGCCTATTATATAAATCCCAACCCAGACCTCTATATATGTATAGTTTTCGTGTTTTTGTGAGAGATTGAATGAGGGAAATCCGACTACCGTGCTACGCGAGCAGGCACGTGTGTGTCGATAGTGGGCTCTGGAATGGTGTGCGGGCCATTTCATTCCCGAGGGATCCTGACAACTCCACTTTTGAGTTCCTCAAACCCGGAGAAGTGTGGAGGTTCACGGGTACTGCATTGCAGCGCATGTCTAGACTTGTGGTTTCAAAGGGTACTGAAGGCGACTGCCTGAGAGTACTCGGCCTTCGTGCTCAAGGCGAGGAGTAATATGGAAGGTGCAGAGGGTGGAAGGAATGAGATTTGATGCGAGAAGCAATAGAGAAATGGCCGAGGCATGAGAATGTGAAAGATAGGGGGACGCTATCAACCCGAGGGCGACGGCTCCCGTATGTGCCCTGATGAGAGTTCTTGAGGAAGTATATGGTTTTTATTCAACAGGAGAGTTTGCTCTCCTGTGCCAGATTGATATTAGTTATTTTCCGGGCCGGTAACACTCGTTACTGACTGTTTTTCTATATATATGTAGGTGAGGAATGCGAGCGATGAAAGTTGTCGGGACTGCGGAGGAGCAGCACGGAACCGCGCACACATGTACCTGCTGCGTGTAACGTATGTATAATGATGGTGTGTTATTGTTATGTAAATGGTAATTTTGATGTGTTTGGTTGAATGAATTACTTGTCATGAAACGAACTGATAAATATGAATGAGTAGGGAGCCTTGGAGTTCAGACTCGGCTCGGGTAAAAACGAATGAGATAATGATTTAATGTCATGGTAGATTGGTATGTGTTATCGTATTTTTATAAAATAGTATATATTTTCTTTTGATTTCACATTTGCTGTTTTGTCTTATTTTGCTTGTACATCATAGCATGCATGTAGGACCGCGTTAGAACCCAATTGTTCTCATTCATGCATTTCACATTTGCATCTCCATCTTGAAACGCCGAGAGTAGATCCTGGTCGGCTTAACCGAATCTAGTAGATTAGCGAACGGTTCGGTCGCCGGTGACATTTCTGGGTCGGTTCACGGGTGAGCCGAAACGGGGTGTTATAATATATATATATATATATATATATATATATATATATATAGGCATGTTGTCATGCGCTGCCATGTTTTGGCAGCGCATGCAGCGTTTTAATTTGGGCCGTTGGATGAAAATCCAACGGCCCAGATTTGTTTTCAGTTTTTCACCCCTCCCCCATTTTATCCTGCGTCCGCCTCCTTCCCACCGCCGCTGTATTCCGCCCCCCTGGCCCCGCCCTGCCCCGCCCCCACCCTCACCCCCTCTCGGCCCAGCCCCGCCCCGCCCTCGCCCCCCGGCCCTGGTGCCGCCTGCAGCAGTGGTCCCCGAACGCCCCATCCCGCAGCCGCGGCGCCACACCCTGGGCCGCAACCTTCCGCCCCTGCCCCCGCCCGCGGCGGCAGCCCCCCGTCCGGGCGAGGCAAAACGGAAGGGGGGTATATAAAAAAGGGGTGGGTAGTTTCGTAATAAAAATTTGACTCGATCCCGACTCGAGTAAGTTTTTATTACGAAATAAATATTAAAAAAATAAAATAATTTCGTAATAAAAACTTTACTTTGTCATGACTCGAGTTAATATTACAAAATAATTTTTAGAAAAATAAAATAATTTTATAATAAAAACTTGACTCAATTTAATATTACAAAATAAAATTTTTTTAAAATAAATTAATTTCATAGTATAAAATTGACTCGATCCGGTGCGACTCGAGTCAATATTAAGAAATAAATTTTTTAAAAACTAAAATATTTTCATAATAAGAACTTGACTCGATACCGTGTGACTTAAGTCAATATTACGAAATACCGTGTGAGCGAGTCGTGAACAAGTTTAGTTTTTATTATAAAATTATTTTGTAATATTGACATGAGTCGAGAGCCTGTATTGTTTTTATTTTATGGTATTTTATTTTTAATATTTTTTAAACAAATAAAATAAAACATTTTTAATAAAATACAATACTATAAAAAAATATTACGAAATATAACTCGAAAAACTTAACTCGTTCCCAACACTCGGCGGCGAGGTGCATGGCAGCATTTTTATATAATAAAAACTAAACTCGCTCACGACACGCTCACACGGTAATTCGTAATATTGACTTGAGTCACACGGTATCGAGTCAAGTTCTTATTATGAAAATATTTTAGTTTTTAAAAAATTTATTTCGTAATATTGACTCGAGTCGCACCGGATCGAGTCAATTTTATATTATGAAATTAATTTATTTTTTAAAAAATTTATTTTGTTATATCAAATTGAGTCAATTTTTATTATAAAATTATTTTATTTTTCTAAAAATTATTTTGTAATATTAACTCGAGTCAGGACATAGTAAAGTTTTTATTACAAAATTATTTTATTTTTTTAATATTTATTTCGTAATAAAAACTTACTCGAGTCGAGATCGAGTTAAAATTTTATTACGAAACTACCCTCCCCTATTTATATCCCCCCTTCCGTTTTGCCGCGCCACCCCACCGCCGGTGACCTCGCCGCCAGTTGCCAGCGGGGCGGGGGGGAGGGGGGCTGCGCCGCGGGGGTGGGGCCACGGTTGCTGGCGGGGGCAGGGGGCACCGTGGCTTTGGGCAGGGGCGGGGGGGTGGGTGCTCGGCACCGGGTGGGGGTAGGGGAGCAGCAGCTCGCCCGGACGGGGGTGGGGGGGGTGGGGGGGGGTGGGGGTGAGGGGGAAACGCGGGGGCAGGGATGGAAGGTGGCGGCCCAGGGTGGGGCGCCGCGGCTGAAGGTTGGGGCCGGGGGGCGAGGGCGGGGGCGGGGCGGGGCCGGAGGGGGTGAGGGTGGCGTGGGGCAGGGCGGGGCCGGGGGCGGCGAAATCCGGCGGCGGTGGGAAGGAGGCGGACGCAGGAGAAATGGGGGAGGGGTGAAAAAATGAAAACAGATCTGGGCCGTTGGATGGCCCAGAATAAAACGCTGCCAATGCGCTGCATTTTGATGCAGCGCATGGTAGCATTTATATATATATATACAAATTCTTTCCTGTGCGTTGCCTTGTTTGGTAGGGCATAGGCACCGCATGGATTTAAGGCCGTTGGATATCCAATGGCCTAGATCAAACACCCAAACACCCACTCCCTCCCCGCTCCCGCACTCACGCCTAGCGCCCTCCCGCGGCGATAAAATGTCATGGGCCCCTCGCCACAGGCACCACGCCCCCCCCCCCCCTCCCCACGCACACACGCCCACCCCGCCCTCCTACCCCTCCCCTTGCCCACCACCGCCCCCCATCCCCCCGGCCTGCCCCCATCGTGCCCTCGCCGCCCTGTCCCCGCCCCCCGCTGGCCCTTGCCCCCCCACCCACACCCCTCCCCTTGCCATCCTCTACCCCCACACCCCGCCCCTGCCCCTCCCCTGGCCGGCCTCCCCCTTGACGTGCGGAACTTGCGTCGGGGTAAAATTTTGATTTTTAATTGGGTTTATGCTTAAATTAAACAGTAAATTACAAAACAATTACAAATTTTTTTGAGGACGTAATAGTTATCTTGATTTCTTATACTTATATTTCTATATATATATTTTTAGGTCAAAAATATTTGTGAGTATAGCTGAGAAGGCCAGATTTACATCTGTCAGCTAAGAACAAATCCAGTCAAAGACATGCATTCAGGTAAGAGTTAAAAGTATTTTGACTAAATTAAATTATGTTTATTACTACTATTTTAGTTGAAAATAATCTTAGTTTTTATAAATTTTGTATTTTTTAAGAATGGACAATCATCAAGATAACTGATATGAGGAAGAAGAATCAAGTCAACATATTACAATAGTCTATCCTATCATATTACCACATGATGAATAAAAGTTTGATGGTGATGGAGTAGAACTTCATGCTGATTTCAACAAAACTTTATTCTTTAATTGAGGAGAATTGCATTGTATATTTAATTAATGAGCCAAAAACACATATTCATCATTTGAGAAATTTGACCTTGCTAAGCAAAAACTTTTAGAGATAGAGAAATTGGTAGAAGATGTCGTAGATGATCCACATCATGGAATACAAGTCTAGCATGGAATACAAGTACATCCACCGGCACAATCAAAGACAAAAGGAAGTGGTAAAAGATAAAAGAGTGGTAAAGAACTTACAATGGACCATATGGTAAAAGATAGGCTATGCCATAGTTGCAATAAACGGGGAATTAGGCATGATAAGTGCACTTGCCCTTCAATTGTAGTACATCGGTAATGTTGTCTACCAGAACCCTTGTTTTGATCTTTGTTATATATAATTTATGTGATTATTTATTATATTTTGTTTTTTAAATATGTAAGCAAAAAAATATTCCATCTAAAAGTGGAGTCATTGCATCTATTTAAGCGCATCAGTGCGGTGATGGCAAATCTCAAAGCAGTGATGCAGAACGACTATGAAAGCTCTGAATCTAGAAGGGTGATAGCTTCGACTATATAATGCTAGTGATTTGTAACTTGTTTTCATGAATTGTTATTGACTTTAATCAAACTTTACAAATTTGTAACATGAAAGTTTGTACGTTTATTCATTATGTAGAAGAAAGTTAAATGAGATGACTCTCATCTGTTTTGATTTTGATATGTTACCGATACCGAGTAAATTAATTATTAACTTGACACAAGTCGATACTTGAGTCAATTTTTTATTTACTTGACTCAAGTCGATACCAAGTTAATTATTTATTAATTTGACTCGAATCGATACCGAGTTAATTATTTATTAACTTGACTCAAGTCGATACCAAGTCAATTATTTATTAACTTGACTCGAGTCGATACCGAGTCAATTATTCATTAACTTGACTCGAGTCGATATCGAGTCAATTATTTATTTACTTGACTCGAGTCGATACCGAGTTAATTATTTATGAATTTGACTCGAGTCAACAACGAGTAAATTATTTATTAACTTAACTCAAGTCGATACTCAAGTCAATTTTTTATTTACTTGACTCAAGTCGATACCGAGTTAATTATTTAGTCGATACCGAGTCAATTATTTATTAACTTGATTCGAGTCAATATCGAGTCAATTATTTATTAACTTGACTCGAGTCGATATCGAGCCAATTATTTATTAACTTGACTCTAGTCGATTCCAAGTCGATTATTTATTTACTTGACTCGAATTGATACTGAGTTAATTATTTATTAATTTGACTTGAGTCGATACCGATTAAATTATTTATTAACATGACTCGAGTCGATACTCGAGTCAATTTTTTATTTACTTGATTTGAGTAGATACAGAGTTAATTATTTATTAATTTGACTTGAGTCAATACCGAATAAATTATTTATTAACTTGACTCAAGTAGATATTCGAGTCAATTTTTTATTTATTAATTTGACTCAAGTCGATACCGAGTTAATTATTTATTAACTTGATTCGAGTCGTTACCAAGTTAATTATATTATTTACTTGACTCGAGTCGATACCGAGTCTAATTTTTTTTTACTCGAGTCAAGCTCAGGCGCGACTTGCACCCGTGGTGGTGTGGTGGTGGGGGGGGGGGGGGGCGGTGCTGGTAGGGGGTGGTGGCATGGGGCGGCGGCCAGGGGCGGTGGCGGGTGGGGGCGGCGGATGGGGTGGGGGCCGGGAGGCGGCCAAGGGTGGGGGCGATGGCGGCGAATGGGGGTGGAGGGCAAGCGGCGGCCGAGGGTGGGGTGGGGGGCAAGCGGCAGCCGAGGGTGGGGGTGGGGGCCCCGACCGAGGGGGCAGCGCTGGGCCTCGGCCAGGCGGCTGCACTGGGCCTTGGCCGAGGGGGCGGCGCGGGGCCCTCGATTGAGGGGGCGGGCAGGCCGTGACCATGCTTGTCCAAGAGGTATTGGGGGTGATTACGAGCAGCGTTGGATCAGATCCAACAGCCCGTAGAAGGGCAGCGTTGGTGCACTACAAATATGGGGCATCGCATACCAGTGCTACCATATATATATATATATAATAAAGTGAAGAGGTAGAACAATACAATCTTATAATTTTTAATGCTTTGTTATTTTTTTCTTCTTTGTTATTTTTTTAAAAATTAAATAATAATATTTGACATTGCTAGTATTCGGGAGCTCACCTTTTCCGATGGATTGGGGAGTGGTTGTGTGAGCGAAGGAGAGGTTGCTGGGGGATTTGGCTGCAATGCGCAGCGATGGGGCGAGCGACATCACTATTGTTGTTGCGCTTGTATTTCTGGGTTTAGCTTTTTCTATCGAAATTCCAAACCCTAAATTAATTTTTTAATGAGAAAATATTGACAATGAATATTATTAAATATGCTCTAAACGCTTTTAAGTTCTGATTGGCTTAATGTTTCTACACGAGTTATGTAGGTTGATTTTTAATTTAAGTTACACGATTTTAATATTGTGTCATTTAAATTGAATATGAAATTAAATTATAATTTTTTAAAGATATGTTTTGTAAAATAATTATAGTGATTCAACCTGAGTATAAGTAAATAAATTATAACGACCTGGCCAATATAAATTAATGTACTTAAATTAACCATTCAAATAAATTAAATTGAAGATTTATAAACCATATGCTTTAATAGGTATCAAATGTAAGAATAAGTAAGAAAAATTACAATCTATTTTACTTCAATAAATAACTCCTTTATTTATATGAAAAAAACTAATTAATAATAGCGAGTAAAAAATATTATATATCTTTTTAAAACATGTTATGAACGATTGTATTTATCTAATAAATAACAATAACTAACTTATCCTCCAATTAAAAACCGATACAATTAATTAAGTTCAAATAAAATGTTTTTTTATTTTTTGTTAAGCAAATATTATTTGCTTTCAATCGAAAACGATTGTCTAAATTATCACCACACAAAGTCCGATAACCAATAACCATGACCCCCAACCAAACCCTCGCTAAACCCTCGTTGTCGTCTTCCAACTGCCGTTGCCGGCAATGCTACTGTCCAAGCCCCTCTTCCACCACCTCGGCCCCACACCACCGCCACCACTTCGTCCTTCAGCGGTTTGCCTCCTCTACTTTGCCACTTGGAGGAGGCGCAGTGTATATTATTTAATTTGTATTTGTGTCTATAGGTTAACTTTCTTTATTGAAATTTTAAACCTTGAATTACTTTTTAATCTGAAAATATTGACAGTGGATATTATTAAATTGGTTCTAAATGCTATTAAGTTCTAATTGACTTAATGTTTCTACACGAGTTATATAGGTTGATTTTTAATTTAAGTTACACGATTTTAGTATTGTGTCATTTAAATTGAATATGAAATTAAATTATACTTTTAAAATAATTATAGCGATTCAGCTCGAGTATAAGTTAATAAATTATAAAGACCTAGCCAATATAAATTAATGGACTTAAATTAACCATTCAAATAAATTAAATTGAAGATTTATAAACCATACATTTTAATAGGTATCAAGTACTAAAAATTAAAATCTATTATACCTCAATAAACAACTCTTTTATTTATACGAAAAAAACTAATTAATAGTAGCAAGTGAAAAAAATATTATATATCTTTTTAAAACATGTTATGATGATTGTATTTGTCTAACAAATAACAATAACTAACTCATCCTCCAATTAAAAACCAATACGATTAATTAAGTTCAAATGAAATGTTTTTATTTTTTGTTTAGCAAATGATCGTCCAAATTATCAACATAAATAACATGTATTATGATGTGTTGCCACATTCTGAAAGATGATGAAACTGCTTTCACGTGGGAGTTTGAAGGAGTCTGTGACTGAGTGTTTATGCAAAGAGGGGAGCGAATAAGATCCGATGCGGATAATTAAGGCAATGGAGAAGGAAAAGGAAAGGGATGAGTTAGTTATTGTTATGTGTTAGACAAATACAATCGTTCATAATATGTTTTAAAAAGATATATAATATTCTTTCACTTGCTAGTATTAATTAGATTTTTTTGTATAAACAAAGGAGTTATTTATTGACGTATAATAGATTGTAATTTTTATCCCTTATTCTTACATTTGACACCTATTAAAATATATGGTTTATAAATCTTAAATTTAATTTAAGTCCATTAATTTATATTGGCCACATCATTATAGTTTATTAACTTATACTTGGGTTGAATCGCTATAATTATTTTACAAAACATATCCAAAAAAAGTATAATTTAATTTCATATTAAATTTAAATGACACAATACTAAAATCGTGTAACTTAAATTAAAAATCTAACCTACATAACTCAGTGTAAAACATTAAGCCAATCATAACTTAATAGCATTTAGAGCCTATTTAATAATATCCATTGTCAATATTTTCTAATTAAAAAGTAATTTAATGTTTGGAATTTCAATAGAGAGAGCCAAACCCAGAGATACCAGCGACTGTGGCGATGCCGCTCGCCCCATCGCCCAACATCGCAGCTAAATCCCCCAGCAACCTCTCCTTTGCTCACAGAACCACTTGCCCGCAAGTAATCCAATCCATTGAACACACAGGGAAAAGGTGATCCTCACAGTACTAGCAATGTCAGATATTATTATTGAATTTTTATAAAAATAACAAAGAGAAAAAACTAACAAAAGATGAAAAATTATAAGATTGTACTGTTCTACCTCTTCACTTTATTTTATACATAAATATATATATATATATAAAACAAAAATAACAAGGATAAAAAAATACCTAATATTATTATCATCGATATTATCATCACAAAAGTTTATTTTTTGGCTAAATTTATAAATATTAGATATAGTTAAAAAAATAAAATAAAATAATTTAACTGAAAATAGAAATAAAACTCTTTTGCCAAAGTCCAAAAAGATGTCTTAAACAAGAATGTAAAAACAACCGTGAGGCTTATCTGCCTCTTGCATGTGTGCATCTTCTCTGGGCGCCAGTATCTTCCATTGCAACCGCTTGCATGGCGGCTTCTTGCATGTTGGAGAAGAAGTCAGGGTACTCTCCTGTTTTGCTGATTGCCAACCAATCGATTCTTCACAAAGTAGAACCATGTGTTCCTTATCCTAATGGCCGTAAAGTGTGTGTCTTTCCATGTCACTCCGGCTGTGATTAAATCAAGAACGCACTTCAGAGTTTTTTTACCACAGTTAGTGCTTCTCCGGATGTACTCTTTGTTCAATGCAAAGCGGTTTTTAGTTTTTAATTTTTCTAAGACAATAAAGAACAGTTTCACCAATCGGAGAATGAATGTTTTCCCCTAATTGCGATCCATTCTAAACTCTCTTCACTGGTGTTTACAGCAGCCATCATCGCAATAATATTATTATGGGCTGCAGTGTGATCAGTGAGAAGATTGATATTGTAAAATTGATCCATGGAAGAAAAAGGTGTAGAACTAAGAACAGATGCATTGAAAGAGAGGAGATTGTTCAAAAATAAAAGATACGTAAAATGAGTGAGGAAGAGTTTTTATTCGGCAGGGAATTGGCGAAATCCTGGTCACCGTTGGATATAATCAACGGTTCTATTAGTTTCGTCTATCCCCAAAATACCCTTTTATTATCATAATAAGATTAAATAAGGATGAGTTTATGTATCCTATTTGCAAATTCGATCCAGACCTACTCCTTTCTCTCCAACCCAAACTAGTTTGAATCAAATATTAGTTCAGATTATTTACATATATATATATATAGTACATGCATTAAAGTGTTCGGATCTATACCCAACTCAAGTAGTAGTACTCTATAAAAAGTATTCTTTTTTTCCATTATTTTCCTCACATATCCTTCAAATAAAAATAAAAATAAAAAAATACATGTGTCCTTTAAATATTTTACAATGTTACCCCTTTGTTTTCAATTTACAAAAGTTTTAGTCTAGTTATAATTAATCTCATATCTTTTATTTTTTCACCATAGAAAGTAAATTGAATCACAAATTTACCCTGTACAACTAGAAGTAAAAAATCTAAATCACTTGAAAATAAATAAATATAAAAAAAAATAATTAAAAATCATATGCCTAGTGACTAGTTATTATATACTGTAGAGCTAGATACAATGTGACTCATTATAGAACTTAAAAAACTAATCTTAGATTCAATACCGGTCACATTAGTGGGGATGAGAATGTAGATATTTAACTGAAGTTAATTACTTTCAAGAAATAACTTTGGTTCATCAATTTGCATTTAAAATGTGTTATGTAATTGCAACTCAATTGGGCATTATGAAATCAATTATACATTATTTTTAAAGAGGGAATTTCCTACCATTATGCATTCGGCAAGCTTAAACACATCTTTGTTCTTTTTTTTACAATTGTTTTGTTTTTTCAGTTCTCCGTGATGGAACTATTTAGTCCGTCTGAATTTGATTTTTCAGGATTTATTCATGCATCTTAAAATCTTTCTTGATTTTGATACTTGGGATTCCACTGTTGTTCAAAGAGAAAAAAGTATGTTCTAGCTTGTATGGTGAACCTTGGTATGACAAAGAAATCAATACTTGAAACATTGATAATTCTAGCGTGGGTAAATTGTAAATGATTTGCTAAGATTTCGAAATTAGTCTTTGCTAGTAATTGAAGTGTGTGCTAAAATCTGCGAGCCATGATCCAATGATTTACAATCTTACTCTTCCATCTTATTTAGTGTAAGAAAAAAATTGCGATACAACATTAGATATATGAGTCCTCACTATTAGTTCTACACTCAGTAGTTTTGAGCAGCCAATGCTTTCAACTTGTCAATTTATGCATTTGAGACAAAGCAGGGAGAGAATGTATTGCAATGGTGCTGTGTGTTCCAACAAGAACATCCAACTGCATTCATATGTCTGTTATATCATCATCTTCGACTTCATTGTGCACAACAAAGCTAGGAAATGCAAGCGTTATATCCCTGAAAGAAAAGCATGGAAGGTAAGAGCAGTGCATGGTGATATACTAGTAAGTATGCAAAAATTGAATCTTTGAATCTCATAGTCAGTACATAATTGAAGAAGCAATTTCTGGATGAGGGTGCTTAACCAACACTTGAAACAATGATGAACTCACTTCAAGTATGGAAGAGTCATGATCTTCAGCGAAGATGGTTTTTCTTCACAAAGTCCTTCCACTCCTCAATGTCTATTTTCCCATCTCCTTTGATGTCGGCCTCGTTAAAGGTCTGCAACAACATATCAATGTCTAGCTGGATGAGAAGAAGGCTTCAATGGTTAACCAAAAGCTAGGAATTATGGGAATGGAGATCAAACAGTGAGAGTGTCGTATTACTCTACCTGATCAACTATTGTTTCTACCTCATCATCTGTAAGGTGAAGATCAGATTCATTTAGAAGAGCAATCACCATTTCCTTCAACTTCATATCCCAAATTTAAGAAACAAAGTCAGTACTAAATTCTCAATTCTGACTCTGAAAGGAATGTGTATCTAAATAAAATGTAAGCAATGTACTCTTCAGATATGATTAATATATATTTACCTCGTCGCGTTCGATGAATCCAGTTTGCCTTAAATCATACAAATTGTACGCAACTGTAACAAAATTGGCAAATTGTAATCTGAGTATTGTAGAAACCATGGTTGTTCATAACAGGTGAATGGGGCGTGATCTATGAGATAACATGTACAGCATTGTCAATGAAAAAACATTTGAGACATACAAGAAATTTTCTCTGATTCTGGTGCGTCTGGGTGAAATACACTCAAGGATCTAACAAATTCCCCAAACTCAATGACACCATTGCGCTTGAGATCAAATGAATCGAATATCTGATAAAAAGAGTCAAACAAGGTCAGGTACAAGATAATAAGTAAATGGTTTAGTAGATTACCTAGTTTAGCCTGCCATGGATAAAAAAACAGTAGAACAAAGTTTACATCCCAAACAAACTGAACATATTTTATTACAAACTCTATAGCAAAATAGATATGAGCCTTAGTTTTAACAATTTCTAAGACAAGTGGCAGTTATGAATTGATTATTTATATGGCATATAATTACTTGGGGCAGAGAACTAACCCTGTCTGCAAAAATATTTCTTCCGTTGCTGTTCTTGAACAAAGCTATCTGCAATTCTTCCTATAACAAAAATATAACAAGACATATAATTGACCACACTCTACCCATCTAAGCATGTAACAAGGATACATCTGCAAGTTCCAGGAGCAGAAATTTAGCAGGTACCTTGTGAATGAGTCCATCATCATATATCAAGCTGCTGATTTTCTTGAACAGCTCATATAAAGCCTCAATTTCACTGATAGTAACTAATCAGGAAAAAAGAAACAAACAAACGTACAATCAAAATGATAATACTCGTGTAAGAAAAAGCTGTTCATGTTAAGAGGCTTGAAAATTAGTAGACAATTTTCAGCAGAAACTTCACAAATAAAGTTAATCTACTTACATGATGTCTCAGAAGCAAGAACAGTCGGCTCCTCATATCCAGGAGATCTCTTGACTTGCTTTACAAGTATGCAACCCATGGTGGCAATAACATTCTGTGGCTATAGCACAGTGTGAAAATCCGGATTGGCAGCCGAATGTTCCTTACAACATGATCACATAACAATGTTTACAACACAGGCTTAAAAAGCTCACAAACTTAGCTCATCCTCAATATGACTATTGACACAGCAAATCAGATTTTGTACATCAAAAATCATTTGATAATCTACATGTAATGTGTTATTTAATGATGAGAGTAAAAAAATGAATTGGGTTAGATGAACAAGAAAAAAAATTCCCAAAAAAGGAGAAGAATAGATTGCCCATTTATCCATGAACAAAGAATAAGAAAAATATAGTGAGAGCAGATACCAAGATGTAACGGAGCAGAAACATCCGATCTCTCAAGTGCAGCAAACATAAGCAAGACCAACCTGGAATTAGAGGATATAAAATCCTGTCTCTTCCCTTCCCAAGTTCTCTCTTACAAGTCCTCAGTTCTTATTTCTTTATTTCTTATATAGAAAGAGTATTGAGTTTCTTGATGCAGACAAAAAACTGGTGCCATGCTTTCCAGAAAGTGATGTACAATCTACAACGCAACAAGTCAACAATAGATTAAAAAACTGCTTTGTAAAAAAATAAAAAATAAAAGTGTTACTACTTTTTGTTCTACTTCAATCTAGGCATGATACCCAAGTGCATATGAGAAAATGATCCTAGCTTAAACTAAAGTTCTTCTGATTAAAAATAGTTGTGATACATGCAGATAGGAAAATCCTATCGCCTGTGTAGAGATGGTTCTACTTATGGCTAGATATAAATCATACATATCTATTTTTTTCAACTTGCTAGTATTCAATGTCATCCGGCTGCCTTCTTTGAATCTTGACTAAATTGATTGGAAAAATGGTGTGCTTTACCGATTCAGATTGCTGAACATATGTATACTAATTTCTTGATATTGGGTGATGAAAGAAAATATCATAAAATCAACAATGCCTCCTTTTTTTGTGAATGAGTTTTAAAACTTATTATTATCAACGTAAACCCGTCAGAACTGATACGAGGAGGAGCTAGCTAGAATGGATGTTCAGGGATAAGTGATAAGTTTCGGGTGCTAATTGCAATCAAACTGTGAAAATTGCATGTGCCCACCAAACTTATATTACACATATATGTTCATTTTACAATTACAAGTTGAGAAGTTTGACATGATATACTCATTTTTTAAGATATATTAATATGGCTTTTTGTGACGGCAATTGTACGGTTTTTTAAGACATAACATAAACAAAAAATTAATTATCATGCTCGTAAAAATTATATAGTTTAATGATCTAAACACACAACTGCTCCATCGTTGTCAGACTTCAAAAAAAAAACATATTTGGGTGTTGTCCGGTACTAAAACAGCCTCTGCATTACTTGCACTGATAGTTAAGTTTAGGAGACCGATCAATTCTTAATTCGTATGGGATTAAGATTTTGACTAGTAGGTGACCAGTTTGGGCGAATGGGAAATATGCTGTCTGAATTGATGGGTTCCAGCATTGGTTGAAAGAGACGGCGAGCTCGAAATGAAAGACTTATCTTCATAGGTAGACTGCAAATATGTGCACAGATCACAGAGCTTTTAGTAAGCAGATCACAGAGACAAGTTTTTTTTTCAAAAGCCACAGATAAGTTCTTTTAAAGCAGATCACAGCATACATCCAAGAACATGAGACACAAGGAAACGAGTCCCTTCCGCAGAGACAAGTTCTGCAAATTGCAAGGCCCAAATATGCCTCATGTGTACAAGACGACCAAGATTAATATGAGTCGGAAAAATATTTAATTGGAACACGCTCGAGCCAAACTCCAATATGAAGTTAAAGAAAACGATACAGCGATTGGTGCAACGTAATTAAGTAACCGCTAACACAACCTTGATCTGATGTATCATCTCAAATCCACCCTTCGTGAAGCCATTATGTAATCGCTAACATCATTCTATAGTGAGAAGTAGCCTTTCTTGAAACGAAGCTTTGAATTCATTCTACTACATTTCCAACATCTATCATCTTCCTGGACATCAACCAGGCACAATTCTGCTAGAATTTTGTCAACATAGATATTCTGAGTCTCATTCGGCTAACTCCTTCGCAAGATGAACATACTTCTTGCTAATGAGATTCAATTTATCTACAGTTTCAACTAATCAACCTAGTGACTACTTCTTCACAATTTATCTCGCAACATGAATTTATCTAAGCCATTCTCGTATCCCTTAGCTTCACAAATACGTAAAAATAAGTAAAAAAAACTTTCAATTATTTAACAGAATACACAGCAGATTTAAAAAATAGTACAGATAACCAAGTTAGAGACATTCAAAAGCTTTGCTAGATAACATCTAAAAGGTCATATGCAGTAAAGATCGGGTGTTGTAGTGACTGAATGCAAATAGCCATTTAGAGGGAGCAATGGAAAATATTTCATTTTTGGATTCTCCTTAACTAAACAAAGAGGCCATATCTCCAATGCTTGACCTTACGTGGAAGAAGATCAAGTGATCAACAACGCAATGCATCTGCGCTTACTAACATAATATAAGAGAATCCATCATGCATCAGCCATAGAATGAAATGAACTAGACGTAATGCTGAAACCCATTACCTTATAACTAGAGGAAACAAGAGATACAACATTCCCTCAATGAAAATAATACCATTTTTTTTAAAAAATGATTTAAGATGTCTTGTTCTCCACAGAATCACTGCTTCCACCTTTCAGATTTTCCGAGTTTTCACCACCTTCAGATTCGGCAAGAACTTGTTCACCACTACCTACAACATTATGATCAGAACTTTCTCCACCGACTGTTAATATGTGTAATTGTATTAATGATATGTAGCCCATTGTCACACTCGAAATACTAAAAAATTCTTGGAATATTAACAGAGGTGACTGTTAGTAGTTCCATGGAGATTGAAGGGTCTCAAAGCTTCTCGAAATATTAACAGAGGTGACTGTTAGTATTTTCATAGAGATTGAAGGGTCTCAAAGCTTCTCTATAAATTGAGCTTCATTTGTCTCATTCTAAAAAGAGAAAAGGCAAGAAGCAGAAGAAAAGACACGAAAAAGAGAGATAGGAAGAGATATAGAGATAAAAGAAGAGGGAAAAATATTCATGAGTTTATCTTATACGGAGTATTGAAGAGAGTGAAATCTTGTAATCTTAATAATATAGGGTGTGTGAGTAATCTTCTTATACATCTATATATATATATGTATTTGATGATTGTAATCTTTGGTTGAAGTAGTGAATTGTTCGTTGTTGCCCGTGGTTTTTGACT
This sequence comes from Piper betle, assembly GCA_033002965.1. Classification (NCBI taxonomy): domain Eukaryota; kingdom Viridiplantae; phylum Streptophyta; class Magnoliopsida; order Piperales; family Piperaceae; genus Piper; species Piper betle. The sequence goes on from JAURVB010004277.1 coordinate 30,499, forward strand.
CTCGATTGAAGGAGGGTTTTCCACATTAAATCTATGCTCTTTTGTGGTTTTGTTTTATCTTATTTCTCAGGTCTTATTTTCCCATTACTTTTGTTCGCTGTGGTTGATCTCCAATTTTGGAGATTTTTCTCAACAATTGGCGCCGTTTGTGGGAAGTTTGGGTCTCATTCAATCGGATCTTGATTTGAGTAGGAGTCATGGCAGATAGTTCTAAGAATGGGAAAATTGAGAAATTTGATGGAACAAATTATCAATGGTGGAGGATGCAGATTGATGATCATCTATACGAGAAGCAACTACATTAACCGCTTGTAGGAACCAAGCCAGAAGCGATGTCAGCCGAGGAGTGGGCCTTATTAGATAGGCGAGCCTTAGCCATCGTCCGATTGTGTTTAACACAGTCGGTGGCGTTTAATGTCTCCAAACATACGACCGTCAAAAGGTTGATGGAGGCATTAGCTAGTGATTATGAGAAGTCATCAGCCTCTAACAGGTTATTTTTGTTGAGGAAGATTGTCTCTTTAAGGATGCCCGAAGGTAAATCTATTGCTAATCATTTGAATGATTTCAATAAAATTTGGGCACAACTTGAATTCGTGGAGTTGACTTTTAGTGAAGATATTAAATCTTTAATGTTCATGTGTTCTTTGCCAGAGAGTTGGGATACAGTAATTACATCTATAAGTAATGCATCAAAAGAAAAACTAAAGTTTGATGAAGTGCTAGGTACAATCTTGAATCAGGAGATGATGAAGAGAAGCATGGTAGATAGCACACCGTCCATCTTGGGCACAGCTTTGTCGGTGGACAAAAGCAAGGGCAAAGAAAGAGGAAGAAGTCAAAGTAGAGGTCCTAAGAACCGAGGGCGCTCTAAATCCAAAGGAAAATTCAAGGGTAAGCCTACTTGTTGGTTTTGTGACAAGGAAGGACATTTAAAGAAGGATTGTCCTGAGCGAGTCAAGAATGTAGCTAATGTTGTTGATGGTCATGAAGAGAAATTTTGTTTACTTGCTCATGTTAATTACAACATAGATGCATGGTATATTGATTCAGGTACTTCATTTCATTGTACTTCTCACAAAGAATGGTTTTGTGATTTTGTCAGAAGTGCAGAATTGAAGGTAAAGGAGTAATTCATTTGAAGATGCATGATGAAGGTAAACTGATTCTCAAGGAGGTCAGGTATATACCTGAATTAAAGAAAAATCTTATATCTGTTAACAAGCTGGACCAAGAGGGCTATAGGATCACATTTGAAAACAATCAGTGGAAGATCAGCAAAGGAGCATTGGTGGCAATCAAGGGGAAGGCGGTGGGTACACTTTACCCATTGTCTACCAAGGTAGATCAGTTTGTTTCTTTGGCAGCTGAGAAGAATGATATAACAATGTTATGGCATAGAAGGCTTGGTCACTTGAGCGAGAGTGGGATGAGGATCTTACATTCCAAGAAGGTTTTGACAGGTATAATTGATTCTAACTTTGGTTTTTGTGAAGGCTATGTTTTAGGTAAACAGAAACGGGTCAGCTTTACAAAGGGTGGGCGAGAGATGAAATCCAAAAGGTTGGAGTTGGTTCTTACGGATGTTTGGGGACCAGCCCATGATATATCTTTTGGAGGTAATCTCTATTTTGTTACCTTCATTGATGATTTTAGTAGGAAGACGTGGATTTACACTATTAAGAAAAAATCAGATGTCTTTAATATTTTCAAGATGTGGAAAGCCCGAGTTGAGAATGAAACAGGTTTAAGACTGAAATGTCTTCTGTCGAATAATGGTGGAGAATATTGCAATAAAGTGTTTGACTCTTATTGTGAACAACGGGGAATTAGAAGGATCAAGACAGTGCCAAGGATACCACAATAGAATGGGGTGGTGGAGAGAATGAACAGGACCATCCTAGAGCGAGCGAGAAGTGTAAAACCCATGACTCGAGTCAGAGTTTTACGGGAGTGAACCAGTCGGTTCAACCGTTGGTTCGAGTCGAGTCAGCTTCATGGACCGCGAGCTGAGTTGAGGCCAGCTGTGAGTTATGAGCGATGAGGGTCATGTATGCTCAAGTGTACGATGATAACGTCTAAAAGATGATGAGAAATGGGTTATCAAGTATATGGAGGTATACAGTATTGATTGTTATTTTTATTTGATCGTAGAATAGTTTTAGGCCGAATAACGCATTAGGACGAGTTGGATTATATTCGGGTGGGTTATTAGTTATAGAGCATGCCATTTGGATGTTGTTGTGTTTTTTTTATTTTATGGGATTTTCCCATATTTTTCTAGATTTTTTTTAGAATTTATTACGAACTAGTTATTATTTTGACTCGAGTAGGAATCGAGTCAATACTTAATTACGAAACTGCTACTAGAGTATATTTTCTCCCTCTCGACACTTACCCTCCCAAAACCCTCGCTGCTGTGTGCTGCCACCGCCGCTGCCGTCGACGCCGCACTGCCGCCGATCGACGCCGCTCCGCCTTGCCGCGCCGTCGCCGTGCCGCCCCGACCGACCCCGGCCACCGATCGCCTGCCGGCGCGCCGCCGTGATGCCACGAAGCCGCCTCAGCCGTCGCCACTCTGGGGCGGATTCTGCCGCCGTTCGGTCGCCATCGCCGCCGCTGTGACCACCAGTCTCACCCTCTCGCCGTCGCCGACGTTTCCCCCACTATCCCGAGCGCCGTCGAGACGGCCGCAGCCCCGATCGGAGCACGCCGCCGCCGCCACCCATTTTCGACGCCGCAGCCGACAGCCATCGCCGCCCCGGCTGCTTTGTTTGACACCACCATTGGACCAAACTCGTCGAGCTGGTGCCGATAGACCCCCTGATTGCCCCATCCCGAATCACCGCCGGAATCCGCTGGAAAACTGCCGACACTCGCCGGAAAACTGCCAGAACCGCCCGAAAATTGGATTAGTGGGAAATTCGCTGGATCATCCGCCGAACGCACCTGGTCCAATCTGGTCAGACTTCGGACGCCGCTAGGTGCCGAATTCGAGTTTCGAGCCACGGAACGGAAACCCTAGCCGTCGCCGATTTTCGACGACGCGAGGTATAATTTATTTTAACTTAATTATTTGAAAGTATTGATTATTAGAATTGCATGCTAGGATTGGTGAATTGTGTGTTATAATAATATATAGAAATGTAGATTTGATTAAGGATAAAATATGAAATTTGTTTGATTGAGTGGTGTTAAAAATGGAGGCTAAGAAACTAATTAGGGTAACTAGGTAATGATCATGATCTAATGCAAACTAGCCTAAGTAGACTTGCTAGAATTGATATAGGCTGATGTGTGTTGATTGATGCGTGATTGTGTTGATTGTGTGTGCATGCTATAGGATGTGTGATTCATCATGCGGGCGTTAGTTTTTAGCTTGATTGTGTAGGTACGGTATAGGAGCTCGCCGCCTAGGCGCATGGACCCGTTTGGAGCTTCTACCAGGTCTGTTTAGGACTCGTTCTCTGTTTTTACGCTATTCTATTGTGTATTTGATTTATCATGTGCAGGACGAGTTAAGTGGCGTTTTATCGGATCCCACTTAACTCGGGCCATTTAGCCAACGGTTCCTTTTTTGGATTAATAACCCTCGAGGATGAGATCCCTCGAGTTTGTTTTCGAACTTCAGATCCAGCTCACGATGCCTTCGGGCCTATTGTATAAATCCCAACCCAGGCCTATATATATATAGTTTTCGCGTTTTCGGTGAGAGATGGAATCAGGGTTACTGACGGCCACGCCTTCAGATAGGGCATGTGCTCGGAAGAGCGGGCTCTGGAGCTGGGGAGAACCCACTTTGTTCCCGAAGGATCCGGACAACTCCACCTTTGAGTTCCTCAAACCCGGAGAAGTGTGGAGGTTTACGGGTACTGCAATACAGGTCATGTCTAGACTTGTGGTTCAAAGGGTACTGAAGGCGACTGCCTGAGAGTGCTCGGCCTTTGTGCTCAAGGCCAGGAGTAATATGGAAGGTGTAGAGGGCGGTAAGGAATGAAATTTGATGCGAAAAGCGATAGAGAAATGGCCAAGGTATGAGAATGAGAAAGAAAGGGGGACGCTGTCGACCTGAGGGCGACAGCCCGACTGCGACGGCTCCCGTATGTGCCCTGATGAGAGTTCTTGAGGAAGTATAAGGTTTTGATTCAACAGGAGAGTTTGCTCTCCTGTGCCAGATTGATATTAGTTATTTTTCGGGCCGATAACACTCGTTACTGATGGTTTTTCTATATATATGTAGGTGAGGAATGCGAGCGATGAAAGTTGTCGGGACTGCGGAGGAGCAGCACGGAACCGCGCACACATGTACCTGCCACGTGTAACGTATAATGATGGTGTGTTATTGTTATGTGAATGATAATTTTGATGTGTTTGCTTGAATGAATTACTTGTTATGAAACGAACTGATAAATATGAATGAGTAGGGAGCCTTGGAGTTCAGACTCGGCTCGGGTAAAAACGAATGAGATAATGATTTAATGTCAATGTAGATTGGTATGTGTTATCGTATTTTGATAAAATATTTATATACCCTTGTTATGGACAGGTTGGCCCCTATTGCACTTTTAGGGGAAACTTTGTCCGTTTTTTCGTAGTAGTATATATTTTCTTTTGGTTTCTCATTTATTGTTTTGTCTTGTCTTTGCTTGCACATCATGGCATGCGTGTAGGACTCCGTTAGAATCCAATTGTTCCCATTCATACATTTCATATTTGCATCTCCATCTTCAGACGCCGAGAGTAGATCCGGGTCGGCTTAACCGAATCTAGTAGATTAGCGAACGGTTCAGTCGCCGGTGACATTTCCGGGTCGGTTCACGGGTGAGCCGAAACGGGGTGTTATAAGAAGTATGAGGGTTCATGTTGGACTCCCTTTGCATCTTTGGGGTGCCACAGTGGATACAGCTGTCTACCTAATAAACCGTAGTCCATCAAGCACCTTACATGGAAAAATAACGGAAGAGGTATGGTCTAGTAAGAAAGTTGACTACTCTTTTCTTAAAGTCTTTGGTTGTATTGCATATACACATGTTGACAGGGAATCAAGAAAGAAGCTTGATACAAAGTCCCGCAAATGTGTATTTCTTGGATATGGAGGTGATGAGTATGGTTACCGGATGTGAGATTTCGAGAACAACAAGGTGTTTCAAAGTCGGGATGTTGTATTCAATGAAGAGTGCATGTACAAAGACATGAAAGAAGAAAAGAATGAGGAGTCAAAAGAAAAAGAGTATATGGAGCTTGATGAGACAAATGAAGAGATGCCAAGTGCTAAAAATCAAGGATTTGTTCCAAGTGATGAGGAACAATTATCTTCTGAAGAGACCGAACAAGAAGGTGAGTCACAGGCTAATCAACCAAATGATGATGAATCAGATTCTAAATATTCTGATGCACAAGTTGAAATTGATGACTCAGAGCCACCACAAGAGATAGTTGTTGCTCCTGAACCAAGGAGGAGCACAAGGGTTAGAAAGCCTACTCAGAAATTAAATTTAATTGTACAACATATTTTGTATACTGATGTGGGAGAACCGGAGTCCTATGATGAAGCCATGAGTGACAAAGCTCATCTTAAGTGGGAGTTGGTCATGAAGGATGAGATGTCATCGTTGGAGAAGAATCATACATGGGAGTTGGTGAAGTTGCCGCCAAAAAGGAGGGTTCTACAAAATAAGTGGATCTATCGAGTCAAGTCTGAAGCCGGTGGTGTACAAAGGTATAAGGCAAGACTTGTAGTGAAAGGTTTTGGTCAAAAAGAAGGGATTGATTTTCATGATATATTTGCACCTGTTGTAAAAATGACTTCTATTAGAATTATTTTGAGTATTGTGGTTGTAAAGGGGTTGTATTTAAAGCAGCTTGATGTAAATACAGCTTTCCTTCATGGTGATTTAGAGGAGGAGATATATATGGAACAACCAAAAGGATTTGAAGTCAAAGGTAAAGAAAATATGGTGTGCAAATTGAAGAGGAGTCTATATGGACTCAAACAAGCACCAAGACAGTGGTATTTGAAATTTGACAAGTTTATGTTGGATAATGGATTTGCTAGGAGCAATTCGGACCACTGTGTATATCTACAAAAGTTTAATGATGGGGATTACATTATTTTAACTTTATATGTAGATGACATGCTTGTTGCAGGGACTTGTATGGAGAAAATTGTTAGTCTCAAGATGAGGTTAGCCAAGAGTTTTTCTATGAAGGATTTGGGTGAAGCAAAATAACTTCTTGGGATGCAAATTACCCGAGACAAGAAGAACAAGAAGTTGTGGTTATCTCAAGAAGGGTATGTGAAGAAAGTTCTTGAGAGATTCAACATGAATGAATCCAAGCCAGTGACTACTACTTTGGGTAGTTTCCAATTGTCCAAAGAACAAGGTGCTAAGAGTGAGGAGGATAAAGTTCACATGAAAAAGGTGCCTTATGCTTCAGGTATTGGAAGTCTTATGTATGTTATGGTGAGTACAAGAACAGATATTGCACATGCAGTGAGAGTAGTGAGCAGATTCATGATGAACCCAGGAAAAGAACACTGGGAGGCAGTAAAATGGATTTTCAGGTACTTGAAAGGAACTTCTAATTACTGTTTGTGTTTTGGGGGTGATAATATTGATGTGCAAGGTTATGTGGACTCGGACCATGCTGGAAATAGAGACAATGGCAGGAGTACATCCGGATACATCTTTACAGTTGGTGGAACCGCGGTGAGTTGGGTTTCCAAATTGTAAAAGATAGTTGCTCTGTCTTCAACTGAGGCTGAATATGTGGCTGCTACAGAAGCTAGCAAGGAATATATTTGGATTAAAACTTTAATGAATGAGACAGTGATAGTCAAAGTGCAATCCATTTAGCCAAGAACTCGGCATTTCATTCTAAGACCAAACATATTCGGTTAAGGTATCATTTTATCAGATCTTTGTTAGAAGAACGTAAATTGAAGTTGGAGAAGATAGATGGAAAAAATAATCCGGCGGATATGTTGACTAAACCGGTGGATGGAAAAAAGTTGAGTTTTTGCTCAACTTTGGTGAACTTGCATTAACATGCAGGTGGACTCATGCAACGAACAAGTGGAGGAAGAGTTTGGACTGGTGTGTTCCAATCGGACTCCAAGTGGGAGATTGTTAATATGTGTAATTGTATTAATGATATGTAGCCCATTGTCACATTCGGAATACTAAAGAATTCTTGGAATATTAACAGAGGTGACTGTTAGTAGTTCCATAGAGATTGAAGGGTCTCAAAGCTTTTCGGAATATTAACAGAGGTGACTGTTAGTATTTCCATAGAGATTGAAGGGTCTCAAAGCTTCTCTATAAATTGAGCTTCATTTGTCTCATTCTAAAAGAGAAAAGGCAAGAAGCAGAAGAAAAGACAAGAAAAAGAGAGATAGGGAGAGATATAGAGATAAAAGAAGAGGGAAAAATATTCATGAGTTTATCTTATACGGAGTATTGAAAGAGAGTGAAATCTTGTAATCTCAATAGTATAGGGTGTGTGAGTAATCTTCTTGTACATCTATATATATATATATTGATGATTGTAATCTTTGGTTGAAGTAGTGAATTGTTCGTTGTTGCCCGTGGTTTTTGACTCTCGATTGAAGGAGGGTTTTCCACGTTAAATCTCTGTTCTTTTGTGGTTTTGTTTTATCTTATTTCTCAGGTCTTATTTTCCCATTACTTTTGTTCGTTGTGGTTGATCTCCAATTTTGGGGATTTTCTCAACACCAACGACATCAGCAACTGGCACATTCTCATTTTCAATCCCTGCAGATGCATCAGCTCCCTTCTTTGCTCCAAAAATAGAGAAGTCGAACTTTTTGATTCGTTCAAGCGGCTTAGGAGCTGGATTAGCCAACTCCTTGTCCCTTTCCTTTTCCTTCTCCCTCTCCCCAATTACCCTCGTCAGATCTTTTTCTCCCCCGCCTTGCCCAAACACTCAGTCACAAACTCTAACTCCGAACACTCAGTCACAAACTCCAACTCCGACGTGAAAGCAGCTTCATCTTTTTCATAATGTGGGCAACCACTTTTAGCCGAATATCCGGCTTACTAGACTGGACTGTTCTCCACCAATACATCAAAAACCAAGCTCTGTCAGCCTTCCCTTCCTTACCACAGATCACCTTATTGAATGCAACCAAATTCCGCCGGAGCTCAACATCCATCATCTTTCGAAAATATCCATCTGCATCATCGGCCCTGCTCTCTGCAAAACAAGCATCAATCAAAAGAACATACGTGAACTCATCCAGACCAGACCCCTTGTCCACCCCCATTTCACCATACAACGCCTTGGCCTCACAGGCCATCCCAGCACCACACAACTGCACGATCAAGTTGACGTAAGACAAAGTATATGGTACACACCTCTTCTTCCCATTACCGTTTATATAATTCACCAACATCATTCACGACCAATGTGGGATAAACGTAACAATTCTCTTTCACACATCGGGCGACCCCGAAACAATCATCGTCCGGCAATCTCACAATTTCACATCTTTTAATCCAAAAGTTAACTTAAGGAATAAGACTTTCCCATTAGCCTATATGCAACTCACCATGACTTTCCATTAGTCTATATACAACTCATCAATATTAACACGACTGATGTAGGATACAATCAACAACTCCCCTTTATATATCAGGCGACCCCGAAACAATCATCGTCTAACAATCTCACACCCATTGGGCGACCCCGAAACAATCATCGTCGGGCAATCTCACAATCTCACATCCATCAGGCGACCCCGAAATAATCATCATTTGACAATCTCACATCTCTTAATCCAAAAGTAAACTTAAGGAATAAAGCTTCCCTATTAGCTTATAATCATCGTCTGACAATCTCACAATCTCACATCTTTTAATCCAAAAGTCTATTAGCCTATCTATAACTCACCATAGCTTTCTCATTAGTTTATAATATACAATTTACCAACATCATCCATGACCGATGTGGAATAAACTCAGCAACTCTCCTTCACACCAACATCATCCACGATCGATGTGGGATAAACCGAACAACGCCCCTTCAAACATCGGGGGTAATCATTGTCTGGCAATCTCACACTTTCATCGACACCCACCTAGCAAGTGGAACCTATGAAGGAACCAACAACACACTTTCATCAGCACCCACCATGAAGGAAACAACAACACACTTTCATCGGCACCCACCTGGCAAGTGGAACCCATGAAGGAAACACCATGAAGGAAACAACAACACTCTTTCATCAGCACCCATCTGGCAAGTGGAACCTATGAAGAAAATAACAACGGCTCGAACTCTGATATCACTTCTTGGGCCATTTGGGCCCCCAACTAAGCTCTAATATTACTATTGGGCCTTTCAAGCCACTAAAAGGGAGTTGTAATAGGTGTCATTAGTCTTTCTTAATCCAAAAGTTAATTTAAGGAATAAATCTTTTCTATTAACCTATATACAATTCACCAACATCATCCACGACATATGTGAAATAAACCCAACAATTGTAATTGAACAAGACACTATGAATCCAATACATAGTATGTTTAGAGTAATGAGACATTCTTTAAAAACCATTTTGCAGTCTTTGAGCTTAAATATATCTTTGTATTTGATTTAAGGATTTATCTTTTTATTTAAATTTTTTTCCCAGTTCTTCTCCGTGGAAGAGATGGCGTTATTTGGTAAGGATGCTCCTACAACAAGGGTACATCATATGCGATTAGAGACAGGGCTGTGTAAATTTGATGTTCCAGGATTTGTACATCTTTTTAAAACTTTTCCTGATCTCGAGGCTTTGGATTTGACGGTTCAAGTATAAGAAATGTGTTCTGATTTGTATGGTAAACCTTGGCATGACGAAGATGATTGCAAAGGCAATGAATGGTTAGCATGGAAATCATTATTTGAACCAATGTTGTATGAGGTGGGTAATTGTAATTGATTCATTAGGACCTCTATATTAGTGTTTCTTATGAATTTAATGTCTCATTTTCTTGACAGGATTCTCCTTATTTATTTTCGGAAAATGAATGTTGGGAAAGTATGGGACAGTTTTTATCGGCGGGAAGGCCTTGTCTGAAGACTCTTGTTTTGAATGGTTTCTCAAGAGAAAAGTACGTTTATGAAGGGGTGGAAGATTTCTTGCAGGTGCACAAGCGCGAAATCGAGTTATTAAGAGTTGTGATTAGAAATTCGTCTGCACTGCAAGAAGTGAGAGTAAACCTCCGGCCCATGCATATTCTCAATAGACCCAAAAAAGTTGCATTGACGTCGACTTTGTCATGTTTTGTCAAGTCTTCCCCTTCTACAAAGCAAATATCAACCGAAAGATTGCTATTTTCAATCTAGTGATTCACCTCTTGCTTTGACATATTTTTATTTCAGAACTCCTATTGAAGGTTCTCCTTGTGCACAAAATCAGCTCATTTTCATTGCATTCCAAAATATAGGTTTTTTACGAGATATAATTTAATGTTGGAAGCATTTTAATCCTCAATCATCGACGTCCAGATTGTTGATCAAAATTAATTCGACAACATGTAAAATGTGACTCATTATAGAACTTAAAAACTAATCTTAGATTCAATACCGGTCACATTAGTGGGGATGAGAATGTAGATATTTAACTGAAGTTAATTACTTTCAAGAAATAACTTTGGTTCATCAATTTGCATTTAAAATGTGTTATGTAATTGCAACTCAATTGGGCATTATGAAATCAATTATACATTATTTTTAAAGAGGGAATTTCCTACCATTTTGCATTCGGCAAGCTTAAACACATCTTTGTTCTTTTTTTATTATTGTTTTGTTTTTTCAGTTCTCCGTGATGGAACTATTTAGTCCGTCTGAATTTGATTTTTCAGGATTTATTCAAGCATCTTAAAACCTTTCTTGATCTTCATACTTGGGATTTCACTGTTGTTCAAACAGAAAAAAGTATGTTCTAGCTTGTATGGTAAACCTTGGTATGACAAAGAAATCAATACTTGAAACATTAATAATTCTAGCGTGGGTAAATTGTAACTGATTTGCTAAGATTTCGAAATTAGTCTTTGTTAGTAATTGAAGTGTGTGCTAAAATCTGCGAGCCATGATCTGCTAAAATCTTACTCTTCCATCTTATTTAGTGCAAGAAAAAATTGCGATACAACATAAGATATATGAGTCCTCACTATTAGTTCTACACTCAATAGTTTTGAGCAGCCAATGCTTTCAACTTGGCAATTTATGCACTTGAGACAAAGCAGGGAGAGAATGTACAGGCACCCATCTTTCTTCTCTGATCAATCAAACAAATGTATATCACCATCCATAGATATGTCTTGCATTTCCTTCTTTATTGGTGCTACAAAGATTCTCTGTTGCTCCAGGTTTTGACGATGAAGATGATGGAGATCATTTCCGGCTTTAGTTGGCAACTTTTTTAAAAAATAGCTTGTAGCAGATGAAGCACATTTCACGATCCATTGCAATGGTACTGTGTGTTCCAACAAGAACATCCAACTGCGTTTATATGTCTGTTATATCATCATCTTCGACTTCAGTGTGCACAACAAAGCTAGGAAATGCAAGCGTTATATCCCTTAAAAACAAATCATGGAAGGTAAGAGCAGAGCATGTTGATATACCAGTAAGTATGCTAAAATTGAATCTTTGAATCTCATAGTCAGTACATAGTTGAAGAAGCAATTTCTAGATGAGGGTGCTTAACCAATACTTGAAACAATGATGAACTCACTTCAAGTATGGAACAGTCATGATTTTAAGCGATGATGGTTTTTTCTTCACAAAGTCCTTCCACTCATCAATGTCTATTTTCCCATCTCCTTTGATGTCGGCCTCGTTAAAGGTCTGCAACAACATATCAATGTCTAGCTGGATGAGAAGAAGGCTTTAATGGTTAACCCGAAGCTAGGAATTATGGGAATGAAGATCAAACGGTGAGAGTGTCGTATTACTCTACCTGATCAACTATTGTTTCTACCTCATCATCTGAAAGGTGAAGATCAGATTCATTTAGAAGAGCAATCACCATTTCCTTCAACTTCATATACCAAATTTAAGAAACAAAAAAGTCAGTACTAAATTCTCAATTCTGACTCTGAAAGGAATGTGTATCTAAATAAAATGTAAGCAATGTACTCTTCAGAGATGATTAATCTATCTTTACCTCGTCGCGTTCGATGAATCCGGTTTGCCTTAAATCATACAAATTGAACGCAACTGTAACAAAATTGGCAAATTGTAATCTGAGTAATGTAGAAACCATGATTGTTCATAACAGGTGAATGGGAGTGTGATCTATGAGATAACATGTACAATTTTGTAAATGAAAAAAATTTGAGGCATACAAGAAATTTTCTCTGATTCTGGTGCGTCTGGGTGAAACACACTCAAGGATCTAACAAATTCCCCAAACTCAATGACACCATTGCGCTTGAGATCAAATGAATCAAATATCTGTAAAAAGAGTCAAACAAGGTCAGGTACAAGATACAAAGTAAATAGTTTAGTAGATTACCTAGCTTAGCCATCCATGGATAAAAAAACAGCAGAACAAAGTTTACATCCCAAATAAACAGAACATATTTTGTTACAAAATCTATAGCAAAATAGATATGAGCCTTAGTTTTAACAATTTCTAAGACAAGTGGCAGTTATGAATTGATTATTTACATGGCATATAATTACTTGGGGCATAGAACTAACCCTGTCTGCAAAAGATTTCTTCTGTTGCTGTTCTTGAACAAAACTATCTGCAATTCTTCCTATAACAAAAAAATAACAAGACTGATCAGAGTCGTTCACGCCCGCCCATTCAGAAGCTAGTTAGAGGAGATGAAAACGCGAGCAGGTATGGCCAAATCCATGTCGAAACCTACCATATTAATCGACATCGGACCCCTTGTACAACGCTTCTCTCTTTCGGTAACTTCGTTTGTTTCGTCCCCGAAAGCCAAAGTATAACCCCAAAACGAGCAAACACATCCCTCCCCATTAATCTCCGTCCAGCAGCGCCACCACCGGCAGAGGCGCTACCATATCAATCCATATTCTGACTTCAGAGTATTAACAGTGCGTCAGATATTAGGATTTGTGATTTTACATATATATATATATATATATATATATTATTTATTACTTTATCGTTTTCAATTAAATAGGTTTAATCTTCAAACGGTAACAAGTTACATGATGTGTAGCTAAACTTTCGTGTCTTCCAACTGCCGCCGCCGCCGTCGATGGCGCTCTCTAAGCCCCTCTTCTACCACCTCCGCCCCCACCACCACCTCTCCCCAACGGCTCGCTTCTTCTCCTTCGCCACCCCGGAGGAGGCCGCCGCCGACTGCCGCCGCCGCAAGCGCCGCCTCCGCATCGAGCCCCCTCTCGCCGCCCTCCGCCCCCACCTCGCCCCGCCCACCCAACCCCAACGCCCCCAAGCTCCCCGACTCCGTCGCCGCCCTCGCCGGCCCCCGCCTCACCCTCCACAACCGCATCCTCGCCCTCATCCGCGAGAACGACCTCACCGAGGCCTCCCTCCTCGTCCGCCACTCCATCTACTCCAACTGCCGCCCCACCGTGTTCACCTGCAACGCCGCGCTCGCCGCCCTCCTCCGCCAGGCCCGCTACGCCGACTTCCTCACCCTCCACCGCTTCATCACCCAGGCCGGCGTCGCTCCCAACCTCTCCACCTACAACCTCCTCATCTCCGCCTACTGCGACGCCCGCAAGACTGACGTCGCCCTCGACCACTACAACATCCTCGCAAACGACTCTCCCTGCTCGCCCTCCCCGACCACCTACCGCATCCTCGCAAAGGCGCTCGCTTTGTCCGGCGACGACGCCAAGCTCGCCCGCGCCGTCGCGCTCAAGGATGAGATGCTCGCGCGCGGGATTGGCCTGACCCGGTGGTCTACGACCACCTCATCGCCGGGATGGCGAAGGCCGGCGACGCCGACCGGGCGTTGGAGGTGTACTCCGAGTTGCAAGGCACGTTGAACGGCTCCGACGAGGAGCGGGGCCATTTGTTGTCAAAGATGAGGTTGTTCGCGTCTACGGGTCTCTGATGAAGGCCTACTTCAAGAAGGGATGGAGAAGGAGGCCATGGATTGCTTTCGAGAGGTTTTTGAGGCTGATAGCAGTGGCAGCAGCTCCTCTAGGTATAAGATTGATGCGGTTGGGTACAATTCGGTGCTCGATGCGTTGAGCAAGAATGGGAGGTGCGACGAGGCGTTGCAACTGTTCGATAAAATGATGGGCAGCCACAATCCGCCGAGGCGGCTCGCTGTGAACATGGGGAGCTTCAATGTTATGGTGGACTTGTATTGTGGTCAGGGGAAGTATGATGAGGCCATTGGTGTGTTCAGGAAGATGGGGGAGAAGAGGTGTGTGCCGGATACTTGTCTTACAACAACTTGATCGAGCAGTTGTGTGGTGCTGGGATGGTCCGCGAGGCCGAGGCGTTGTATGGTGAAATGGGGGTGGAGAAGGGGTCTGGTCCGGATGAGTTCACGTATGCGCTTTTGATTGATGCATGTTTTGCAGAGAGCAGGGCCGATGATGCAGATGGATATTTCCGGAAGATGATGGATGCCGAGCTCAGGCCGAATTTGGTTGTGTTTAATAAGGTGATCGGTGGTCTGGTTAAGGAAGGGAAGGCTGACAGAGCTAAAGAGGTTTTTGATGTGTTGGTGGAGAACAATCTTAAGGCTGATGGAACTACTTATAATGTGTTGTTGAATGGATTGTCTAAAGGTGGTAAGTTGGATGAGCTGCTGAAAGTGGTTGCCCACATTCTAAAAGAGGATGAAGCTGCTTTCACGTCGGAGTTGAAAGAGTTTGTGACTGAGTGTTTGGGCAAAGAGGGGAGAGAAGAAGATCTGACGAGGGTAGTTGAAGAGAGAGAGAAGGAAAAGGAAAGGGAAAAGGAGGAGGCCTTGGCCAAGAGGCAGAGCTGGCTAATCCAACTCCTAAGCCGGTTGAACCAATCAGAAAGTTTAATTTCGACTTCTCTATTTTTGGAGCAAAGAAGGGAGCTAATGCATCTGCAGGAACTGAAGCTGCTGATGTCGCCAGCGGTGGAGAAAGTTCTGATCAGAATGTTGTAGGTAGTGGTGACGAAGTTCTTGCCGAATCTGTAGGTGATGAAAACTCGGAAAATCTGAAAGGTGGAAGGAGCGATTCTGTGGAGAGCACGACACCTTAATTAAAAAAATGGTATTATTTTCATTGAGGTAATGTTGTATCTCTTGTTTCCCCTAGTCTTACATGGTAATGGGTTTCAGCATTACGTCTAGTTCATTTCATTCTATAGCTGATGCATGATGGATTCTCTTAAATTATGTTAGTAAGTGCAGATGCATTGCGTTGTTAATCACTTGATCTTTTTCCTCGTAAGGTCAAGCACTGGAGATATGGCCTCTTTATTTAGTCAAGGAGAATCCAAAAATGAAATATTTTCCATTGCTCCCTCTAAATGGCTATTTGCATTCAGTCACTACAACACCCGATCTTTACTGCATATGACCTTCTAGATTTTATCTAGCAATGCTTTTGAATGTCTCTAACTTGGTTTTCTGTACTATTTTTTAAATCTGCTTTGCATTCTGTGAAATAATTGAATGTTTTTTTTAGTTTTCGTACTTGTGAAGCTAAGGGATACGAGAATAGCTTGGATACTCTAGGTTGATTAGTTGAAACTCTAGATAAATTGAATCTCATTAGCAAGAAGTATGTTCATCAGGCGAAGGAGTTAGCCGTATGAGACTCAGAATATCAATGTTGACAAATTTCTAGCGATTTGTGCCTGGTTGATGTCCAGGAAGATGGTAGATGTTGGAAATGTAGTAGAATGAATTCAAAGCTTCGTTTCAAGAAAGGCTACTTCTCACTATAGAATGATGTTAGCGATTACATAATGGCTTCACGAAGGGTGGATTTGAGATGATACATCAGATCAAGGTTGTGTTAGCGATTACTTAATTACGTTGCACCAAACGCTGCATCGTTTTCTTTAACTTCATATTGGAGATTGGCTCGAGCTTGTTCCAATTAAATATCTTGGTCGTCTTGTACACATGGGGCATATTTGCGCCTTGCAATTTGCAGAACCTTATCTCTGCGGAATGGGCTCTTTTCCTTGTTTCTCGTGCTCTTGGAGGTATGCTGCGATCTGCTTTGAAAGAACTTATCTGTGGCTTTTGAAGAAAAAACTTATCTCTGTGACCTGCTTATTAAAAGCTCTGTGATCTGTGCACATATTTGCAGTCCACCTATGAAGATAAGTCTCTCATTTCGAGCTCGTCGTCTCTTTCAACCAATGCTGGAACCCATCAATTCAAACAACATATTTCCCTTTCGCCCAACTGGTCGCCATCTAATCAAAATCTTAATCCCATACGAATTATGAATTGATTGGTCTCCTAAACTAAACTATCAGTGCAAGTTGCTGCATTTGAGGCTGTTTCAGTGCCCGATAACACCCAAGCGTGTTTTTTTGAAGGCTGACAAAGAGGTTGAAGATAGGAACGCAAAAGACGACGTAGATGGAGCACATGTATGTTAAGATCATTATACTATTTAATTTTTACAAGCATGATAATTAATTTGTTGTTTATATGTTATATATTGAAAACTGTACAATCGTCATCACAAAAGGCCTTATTAATATATCTAAAAAGTTGAGTTTATCATGTCAAGCGTGTCAACTTTATATGTATAATATAAGTTTGGTGGGCGCATGTAATTTTCACAGTTTGATTGCAATTAGCAGCCTCTCTCCTATCAATTTGACGGCTGTTTATGTTGTAAAAATCGAATCGGAATCGAAATCGAGTCGGATTTTCGAAGAAATCGGAATCGGAATCGGAATTGGTCTAAATCGGATAGGCAATCGGTTCATTTGAATTGGCCTGAATTAGTCCTATACAAAAATTTTAACTGATTTAAAATTAGTGGGTTATTAGTATAAAATATGTCATTACTGATGTAATTTTTATGTTATAATGTGTATTATATTTTATGATATTTTTATTTAAATTATTTGGAGTTAGTTATTATTTTTGACTCGAGTCGGAGTCGAGTCAACTTTAGTTACAAGAATGCCATCCCTTGTTCTCCCCTGCCGCCTCCCATATACCTTCCCCCGATGGCCGTCGCCCCGCCCTAGCCGCCCTATCGCCCCCCCCCCCCTCCTCCCTATCCCGCCCTCGCCGCCCTATTGGCTTGTCGCCCCCCTCCTCGCCTTTCGCCCCCCTCCTCGCCTTCCGCCCCGCCCCGTCCCACCTCGCCGTTGCCCCCCCCACCCCCTTCCCCGGTCGCCCGTCGTCGCCAGATTCACTCAAACTCGTTCACACACAAAATAAAAGAGGCATTGTTGATTTTATGATATTTTCTTTGATCACCCAATGTCAACTTGAGCTCGATGGTTGAAATCAATATATTGTATACATATGTTCAGCAATCTAAATATGCGTAATATAAGTTTGGTGGGCACATGTAATTTTCTCAGTTTCGTTGCAATTAGCAGCCCCCTCGTATCAGTTCTGACGGCTTTACGTTGATAATAATAAGTTGTAAAACTCGTTCACACAAAAAAGAGGCATTGTTGATTTTATGATATTTTCTTTGATCACCCAATATCAACTTGAGCTCGATGGTCGAAATCAATACATTGTATACATATGTTCAGCAATCTGAATCAGTCAAGCACACCATTTTTCCAATCAATTTAGTCAAGATTCAAAGAAGGCAGTCGGATGACACTAGCAAGTTGAAAATAAATAGATATGTATGATTTTTATCTAGCCATAAGTAGAACAATGTCTACATAGGCGAAGGATTTTCCTATCTGCGTGGATCACAATTATTTGTAATCAGCTGAACTTTAGTTTAAGCTAGGATCATTTTCTCTTATGCACTTGGGTATCATACCTAGATTGAAGTAGAAGAGTAAAAAGCAGTAATACTTTTATTTTTTATTTTTTTACAACACAGTTTTTTAATATTGTTGACTTGTTGCGTAGTAGATTGTACGTCACTTTCTGGGTGTCTGCATCAAGACACTATTTATGTATTCATTGTGTATACAGCAACTTCTTTGTTTCGTCTGCACGGACAACTCTTTCTATATAAGAAATAAAGGAAAAAGAACTGTAGGACTTGTAAGAGAGAGCTTGGGAAGGGAGTTTGTATCCTCTAATTCCAGGTTGGTCTTGCTTATGTTTGTTGCACTTGAGAGTTCAGATGGTTCTGCTCCGTTACATCTTGTTATCTGCTCTCAGTATATTTTTCTTATTCTTTGTTCATGGATAAATGGGCAATCAATTCTTCTCCTTTTCTGGGAATTTTTTTTCTTGTTCATCTAACCCAATTCATTTTTTTACTGTCATCATTAAATAACACATTACATGTAGACTATCAAATGATTGTTGTTTGGACCAAATCTGATTTGCTGTGTCAATAGTCATATTGAGGATTCGCTAAGTTTGTGAGCTTTTTTGAGCCTGTATTGTAAACATTGTTATGTGGTCATGTTGTAAGGAACATTCGGTTGCCAATCTGGATTTTCACACTGTGCTATAGCTACAGAATGTTATTGCCATCATGGGTTGCATAATTGTGAAGCAAGTCAAGAGAACTCCTGGATATGAGGAGCCGACCATTCTTGCTTCTGAGACATCATGTAAGTAGATAAACTTTATTTATGAAGTTTCTGCTGAAATTGTCTACTAATTTTCAAGCCTCTAAACATGAACAGCTTTATCTTAGACAAGTATTATCATTTTGATTGTATGTTTGTTTGTTTCTTTTTCCTGATTAGTTACTATCAGTGAAGTTGAGGCTTTATATGAGCTTTTCAAGAAAATCAGTAGCTTGAAATATGATGATGGACTCATTCACAAGGTACCTGCTCAATTTCTGCTCCTGGAATTTGCAGATGTATCCTTGTTACATGCTTAGATGGGTAGAATGTGGTCAATTATATGTCTTGTTATTTTTTTTGTTATAGGAAGAATTGCAGATAGTTTTGTTCAAGAACAGCAACAGAAGAAATCTTTTTGCAGACAGGGTTAGTTCTATGCCCCAAGTAATTATATGCCATATAAATAATCAATTCATAACTGCCACTTGTCTTAGAAATTGTTAAAACTAAGGCTCATATCTATTTTGCTATAGATTTTGTAACAAAATATGTTCGGTTTTTTGGGATGTAAACTTTGTTCTGCTGTTTTTTTATCCATGGATGGCTAAGCTAGGTAATCTACTAAACTATTTACTTTGTATCTTGTACCTGACCTTGTTTGACTCTTTTTACAGATATTTGATTCATTTGATCTCAAGCGCAATGGTGTCATTGAGTTTGGGGAATTTGTTAGATCCTTGAGTGTGTTTCACCCAGACGCACCAGAATCAGAGAAAATTTCTTGTATGCCTCAAATGTTTTTTCATTTACAAAATTGTACATGTTATCTCATAGATCACACTCCCATTCACCTGTTATGAACAATCATGGTTTCTACATTACTCAGATTACAATTTGCCAATTTTGTTACAGTTGCGTTCAATTTGTATGATTTAAGGCAAACCGGATTCATCGAACGCGACGAGGTAAAGATATATTAATCATATCTGAAGAGTACATTGCTTACATTTTATTTAGATACACATTCCTTTCAGAGTCAGAATTGAGAATTTAGTACTGACTTTTTTGTTTCTTAAATTTGGTATATGAAGTTGAAGGAAATGGTGATTGCTCTTCTAAATGAATCTGATCTTCACCTTTCAGATGATGAGGTAGAAACAATAGTTGATCAGGTAGAGTAATATGACACTCTCACTGTTTGATCTCCATTCCCATAATTCCTAGCTTTGGGTTAACCATTAAAGCCTTCTTCTCATCCAGCTAGACATTGATATGTTGTTGCAGACCTTTAACGAGGCCGACATCAAAGGAGATGGGAAAATAGACTTTGATGAGTGGAAGGACTTTGTGAAGAAAAAACCATCATCGCTTAAAATCATGACTGTTCCATACTTGAAGTAAGTTCATCATTGTTTCAAGTATTGGTTAAGCACCCTCATCTAGAAATTGCTTCTTCAACTATGTACTGACTATGAGATTCAAAGATTCAATTTTAGCTTACTTACTGGTATATCAACATGCTCTGCTCTTACCTTCATGATTTGTTTTTAAGGGATATAACGCTTGCATTTCCTAGCTTTGTTGTGCACACTGAAGTCGAAGATGATGATATAACAGACATATAAACGCAGTTGGATGTTCTTGTTGGAACACACAGTACCATTGCAATGGATCGTGAAATGTGCTTCATCTGCTACAAGCTATTTTTAAAAAAGTTGCCAACTAAAGCCGGAAATGATCTCCATCATCTTCATCGTCAAAACCTGGAGCAACAGAGAATCTTTGTAGCACCAACTGCACTAGAGTTGGACTCTGTAAAGAAGGAAATGCAAGACATATCTATGGATGGTGATATCCATTTGTTCGATTGGTCAGAGAAGAAAGATGGGTGCCTGTACATTCTCTCCCTGCTTTGTCTCAAGTGCATAAATTGCCAAGTTGAAAACATTGGCTAATATCGAAATCTTAGCAAATCAGTTACAATTTACCCACTCTAGAATTATTAATGTTTCAAGTATTGATTTGTTGCGATACGGTTATTGCCTCTGCAATCATCTTTGTCATACCAAGGTTTACCATACAAGCTAGAACATACTTTTTTACTGTTTGATTAACAGTGAAATGCTTAGTATCAAGATCAAGAAAGGTTTTATGATGCATGAATAAATACTGAAAAATCAAATTCAGACAGACTAAATAGTTCCATCACAGAGAACTGAAAAAACAAAACAATAATAAAAAAAGAACAAAGATGTGTTTAAGCTTGACGAAAGCAAAATGGTAGAAAATTCCCCCTTTAAAAATATTGTATAATTGATTTCATAATGCCCAATTGAGTTGCAAGTACATAACAAATTTTAAATGCAAATTAATGAACCAAAGTTATTTCTTGAAAGTAATTAACTTCGGTTAAATATCTACATTCCCATTCCCAATAATGTGACAGGTATTGAATCCAAGATTAGTATGATAGAAGGGTATCTTGGTGATAGGCGAAATTAACAGAACTGTTGATTATATCCAACGGTGACGAGGATTTCACCAATTCCCCACCTAATAAAAACTCTTCCTCACGCATTCTTCGTATATTTTATTTCTTAACAATATCCTCTCTTTCAACGTTTTTCCTCTTAGTTCTACACCTTTTCTTCCATGGATAAATTTTACAATATCAATCTTCTCGCTGATCACGTTGTAGCCCACAATGATATGGTTGCTGCGGTGAACACCAGTGAAAAGAGTTTTGAATAGATAGCAGTTAATGGGAGAACGTTCATTCTCAGATTGGTGAAACTATTCTTCAAAAGTCTTGGAAAAATTGAAAACTGAAAACTGCCTTGCATTCAGCGAAGAGTACATCCGGAGAAGCACTTAATCCGTGGTAAGAAAGTTCTAAAGTGCTTCTTGATTTAATTACAGATGGAGTGACATGAAAAGAGGCGTACTTTATGGCCATTAGGATGAGGAACACATGGTTCTACTTCGTGAAGAATCGATCGGTTGGCAATCAGCAAAACAGGAGAGTAATTTGACCTCTTCTCCGAGATGCCCCCATGGAAGAAGGTGGCCGAGAAGACAACATGCAAGAAGCCGCCATGCAAGCAGTTGCATTGGAAGAAAGATAAAATTGACATAGCACTGCTGTATTAGAATAATGTCAAGAAAACGAGAATCGCTAGAATAGTCTCTTTTGCTGCCAAATAGCTAAGTTGTCACCAATCGTATAATTAGACAAGGTTGGACAAGGCATTTTCCAACTTGTCCAATTAAGTTTGATCAAGAATCTGGACATCGATGATTAAGGATTAAAATGCTTCCAACATTAAATTATATATCGTAAAAAATATACATTTTGTAATGCAATAATTTTGTGCACGAGGAGGACTTTTTAGCAGGAGTTCTGAAATAAAAGTATGCCAAAGCAAAAGGAGAATCACTAGATTGAAAATAGCAATCTTTCGGTTGATATTTGCTTTGTAGAAGGGGAAGACTTGAAAAAACATGACAAAGTCGACGTCAATGCCTGAATGAACATAACTTTTTTGGGTCTATTGCGAATATGCATGGGCCGGAGGTTTACTCTCACTTCTTGCAGTGCAGACGAATTTCTAATCACAACTCTTAATAACTCGATTTCGCGCTTGTGCACCTGTAAGAAATCTTCCACCCCGTCATAAACGTACTTTTCTCTTGAGAAACCATTCAAAACAAGAGTCTTCAGACAAGGCCTTCCCGCCGATAAAAACTGTCCCATACTTTCCCAACATTCATTTTCCGAAAATAAATAAGGAGAATCCTGTCAAGAAAATGAGACATTAAATTCATAAGAAAGACTAATAAAGAGGTCCTAATGAATCAATTACAATTACCCACCTCATACAACATTGGTTCAAATAATGATTTCCATGCTAACCATTCATTGCCTTTGCAATCATCTTCGTCATACCAAGGTTTACCATACAAATCAGAACACATTTCTTTTACTTGAACCGTCAAATCCAAAGTCTCGAGATCAGGAAAAGTTTTAAAAAGATGTACAAATCCTGGAACATCAAATTTACACAGCCCTGTCTCTAATCGCATATGATGTACCCTGGTGGTAGGAGCATCCTTACCAAATAACGCCATCTCTTCCACGGACAAGAACTGGGAACAAATTTTTAAATAAAAAGATAAATCCTTAAAACAAATACAAAGACATGTTTAAGCTCAAAGACTGAAAATGGTTAAAAAAAGTCTCAGTACTCTAAACATACTATGTAGTGGATTCATAGTGTCCCGTTCAGTTGCAATTACATCGCTACATATGTAAAAACATATCAAGAACAAATTTCCATATCATTCTCTCTCTCTCCTTCTATATATATATATATATAGGCCGTTTGAAAGGGCCTTGTAATTTTTTCTGTGCTGAAATTTAATTTAGGCTATCCGAAAAAATTTTAAAAAATAAAATCTAAACCCCTTCTCCTTCAACGGAGAAGCCGGCGGCCACGTCGGCTAAATCCGACTGTAGGTGGGTTTGGGTCGTTAGACTGGCCAAATCCAGCTGATGAGCGGCCAAACATGGCCAGACGCGCGGCCACAGATTTGGCCCTCTTATTTGCGCCTTTTAAAAAAATTCTGCCACGGCCAGATCCGGCCACCCATCACCTGAAACCATCTTTGGCGGGTAGATCCCACTGAGTGCAGGCCGCACGCCGCTGACGATGGCCGTGCTCGGGAAGGTGGGAGGCTTAGGTTTTGTTTTTTATATTCAATGTGGGCAGTCCTCGTAATTGGGCGAAGATTGTCCGACCCAGATTTAATGGGTGTAGAAAGTACTGCCTCTGCAACGTGGGTGTGAGGAGCCAATCCTATATATGTACCCTTTGGATTGTGACGTGCAGTTGGAAACAGTGGAATATATATTTCAGCAGTTACCTCCCCTTGGTCTTTTGTTAAAACCTCGATATCCACCATCCCTGTTTTACTAGATGATTGTCTTTAATTTCTTCAAGTAAACTTAACGCTACAAGAAAAAGATGACAGACAGAACTCAAGTTTCCATAAATCAAAACCCTGTTTAGTCAAATGTTAACTATAAAGGATCAGTTTGACATTCTCAGCTCCATCTTTAATCCTGAAGCAATAAAAAGGAAGCCTTGATGCTAAATTTCTAGGGTCCTCTCGCATTGAAACAACATATGTAACATATGATAGATAACAGAAATTTTCAGTTTGAGTAGAAAGAATGCTTACCTGAGTGAGTGGAAAGTTAAAGCTGACCTTGGAGCAGTGTACGCCATTTAAGAGATCAAACAAAGCTGAATGGTGAGGATGATAGCTACAACATGTCCCAATATGATCATCTAGAAGAAATTCAACACAAGTACTTGGTGCTGCGCCTGTCACAAAATATTTCAATTGCAAACGAGATACTTTAATGTGTAGAACATGCGGAATGCACAAGCTGACTACGCCGTAGCATCGACTGTCATGAAACAATAATGTTTTTACACTTGGGTTGTCAATGCAGATCCTTAGATGACCAGAACTGTTGCAATCAAACAGAGAAAGCTCGGAAAGAACCGGAGAGCTACTTGTCAAACGCTCCACTGTGTCGTCAGCCAATACCATATATTCAAGAGTCAGACTCTTCAGAGAGTTCAAATGCATGGATTCAGGCAGGTCCAATGCACAGTAACTCAGATGCAACTTTGTCAGAGAATCACAGCAGAAAATGCACCCTGGCAACTTATAATCCGGATGTTGACGATCATAACAGTCCCGATAGAAATCCAATTTGAGAACCCGAATTCCATGTTTTACCGCAATACTCAGGTACGATTCCAGTTTACCAGATCGGGCTAGACGAGAAAAACTAACATAACAAAAATCTATGATCCTTGAGGGATTGTGATGAGTTAAAATTCCGGGTATGGAGGGCCGCGCAATTGGTGAATCAATGTTCAAAGTAGGAAGATACGTCCACAGAAGCCGCCACCGTTTTGACAAGGTGCACGTTCTTGCTGCTTCTCTTAGGGGCAGAAAAGATAAGATATTGATGAGCAAATCATCGCTCAAATTACTCAGGCGGTCTATAAGAGCTTGATCCATTGTACTCCTCTTCCCGCCACCACGTTGCTTCATGCGGGTATTCCCCATACCAATGGTCCTGATCAGTAACGTGGAATTCCTGACATTGAGAACCAAAACTATAGTATTTCTTTTCCAATTCGTCAATTCCAATCTTAAAACTTTTGGGGACGAAACAAACGATGTTACCGAAGAGGGTCCGATATGGATTGATTTGGTAGGATTCGATATGGATTGATCTGGTAGGATCGATATGGATTTCGACTTATCTACTCTCGTTTTTGTCCCCGCTAACTAACTGCTAAATGGGTGGGCGTCTGGTTGTCTTACTGGCTTATCCGGGTTGGCTGGATGGGTACAAGTATTTCTAACAAATTTTTTTTCAATATCCTCTCAACCGAAATTCGAAACCTTAAATTACATTTTAATCTGAAAATATTGAATCACTTTCAATAGTCTCCGGATCACGAGCGGGTCGTGAACGAGGTCAGGGGTGGCGGACACGGTCCGGATCAATTTAGATCGATCGGATCGTCTGGCAACGGGATGTGGTTGTGGATACAACAGCATAAACAGACCCGATAGATCACTTTAGTGGATGGTGTAGCGGTAGATTTGGTGGCTCCGGTGATGGCATTCCCGGAGGCGGTGGCGGCTGGCATCGATGGCCCAGATCGGTATATCTTCGACTGTTGAGTGGATTGGTGGTGGTATTGCGCTTAGTGTCGGTGCCGGCGGGCAGCGATGGCTTTCGGCCGTGTTCTGTCGCTGTTTTCCAGCGAAGGTGGTGGCTTATTGCGACAAGACTTGATCTAGTTTTGTGGCTTGGAGATGAAGGGAAGTATTTTCTTGTCCTTAGGTGGCCCGGTCAGTCAGTAGAGGTCAGGAAGATGGTCAAACATTACTGTTGCACTTTTCCGGAGGTCCTTTTTTGGGCAATTTTTCAGCTATTGGTGGCTCTTTTGGCAGCAAATCTCAACCGGGGTTTGTTAACGGTGTCGAGGAGAGTCTGGTGGTCATGCCTAGCTGGATAGGGGTTTGCAAGTTGGCAACTTTTTGTTCTTTCCTTATCCAATCAGCAACTTCCTTTCAAAATTCCAACAATAGTGGGGTTGAACTTAGGCAGGACTCCACCAAAATCTAAAGATTGCTTCATCGGCTTCACTTTGGACACCAAGGTTGGGTTGTGAACGGCCGACGTCAGTTGGAAAACAGCCGCAAAATCAACTCTCCATGGCAATTTTCTCCTTCAAACTCCACTTTTTTCACTGCTAAAGAGAAAAACTCACCTTTCGGGTAGAGCTCTTGCGGCCAAGTGGTGATGAACAGTTTGACTCCAAGATAATCTCCAGCAGTGATGGTGATCAGCAAGCGGAGCACGTGGGTGGATGATGGTCTTTGCAACTCCTCAAAAGCACTCCAGGAGGTTGGTGACGAACAGGGAAGTTGGTCCTTCTTTCCTTGATGGGTAGCAATAATGAGTTGGGAGGTTGCCGGAAGGTTCTCCGGCAAGGGGCTCCTCCCTTTCTTCTTCCTTCATGCTTCTTTCTTTTGTCTCTTTTTTCTTTCAGTGTACGAGCCCCCCTTCTCCTACACCATTTGGGTGTTTACAAGCATCTGAGGGAATTTCTCACGTACCACAATTCGAGACCTCAAATCAAACCTTTTCAACCACCTATCCTCATCTTCTTATCTCCTCCCTTTTGTAGAGCTATCACGACCCATTCCAAAATTCATTAAGGATATGATAAAGATGTGGATATAGGTTATCAAACCCGAATGCGGGCAAATATGTTCATGTTTGTACCCGTTCATAAGCTCCTTCGCCAATCTTTTGCAAAATTGACAGAATAATCAACAAAATATAACTTGGTTTTTTTCATTTCCTTTTTTTCTTCATTTTCTCCCGTTTTGAACTCTCTCTTTTTTGCACAAGCTAGTATATCCCTGGGTCATGGTGTGGAAGTTTACAATAATGTTGATCTTCGGGAGAAATTTCTTTGCTCGACAGTCGTGGTCTCCAAATTCATACTTCTTTCATCTTGCTTTGATAGTTGTGATGATAGTGATAGAAAGACAAATTTCTTGCTACTATCATTTGTAGCTTTCGAAAACTTTGCTTTGGGATATCAAGCTTCTTTGGCAACAAGCTCACATTATGGCTTCTTTTACTTGCATGGTCTTGAAGCAACCTTGTTCTTATACGGTGCCTCCTACTAGTTGTTGAGCTTTTTCTCTATCTCTTTCAATTGTGTTGGTTTAGATTGAAGCCTGTAGCATCTTTCCCAATGTCGAGTTTGATGGCAATCTTGTTGTCTTCAGTACCACAAAGAAGTCGAGACGAGGAGTTGATCTTGTGTTTGCACTAAGACATTCTTGCTCCTCAAGTGCATTTGTTAAGTCTTCATTGTTGGTGATTGTGATCAAATACTTCAAATTTTCATGAAGTATGTGGCATTTAATCATGAAAGGATTAATAGTACCAAATATACTCGAGATTTGGGTGACAAGACTTGAATAAGAACAATCACAATCCACTGCAACAAGTCGTGTGTCTCCCCCAATGTAATGCCGCTTCCTTCCTGGATCACTATCTTTCTGCTATAGCTGCACACCAAGCTCCAAGCGTAATGTCTCATCTACAGCAAGCTCGGACTTCAAAACCTATATCGAAACCCACTGCTAAGTAAAATACTGACATCTTTATATAATGCATACTTGTAGTGTGTACTCACATCATCAACACATCCTAATAAAGAGACTCATAAATAAACATACAGTATGTAAATTAAGACATAATAAGGGAATTAACTAATAACAAATAATAAATAAACAAATACATACACTTATGAATAAATAGATAAATAATAAATACATGAAAATAACAATACTCCAATCATAAAATAATAATATCATTAAATTATATAAATTCATGACCAAACACGAGCAAATATCACCTATACTCATGTTAGTAAATGTATCAATAATTAAATTAATTAATTAATTAAACTATTAGTTAATTTTAATTAATCATGAATAATGATAACCAATATATAATATGTAATTAAATACAAATAAATAATAACATACATGTGACGTACAATTAGATAAGTAAATTAATAAATAAATAAATATATACAATTTAATAAATATAAATAAGTGTTCCGCCCCCACAGATTGCATGCTTTGATCCGGGTTTGAGAGTAAGATAGGACTGAGGCGCCTCTGCCGTGAAAAGAAATAGTGTAATAAAAATAAGATGTCAGAGGCACAAAATAACATACAAAAAAATTTCAAGTGGTTCTTTAGAATTCAACTTGATATCATAAGTAAATCCATAGTGAGATTAGTATTGACCCTATACTAATTTTTAATTCTTTTATTAATTACTCGGAAAAAGTTTTCCCTTTGGACTTTTTTGACTCAACACTTTGAACTTAGATACAGCCTCATGCAAAGTGAGCAAATCCCATGCCAAACGGATTCTTTCGGTTCTTATCCTTCAATTATGTGATGGTATAATGGCTGCAAAGGGGCAACGCTCTGAGGCTCTCCATAACTCCAAGGTTGTGCACATCCTTGTTCCGGTGATGAAACTCCCGAAATCCTTTGTCCCTCGGCTCCAACAATCTTCACGTCTAGCTGCCGAAGATATGGCAACGGTAAAGCTCCAAGCGGCAGTGACGAAAGCGCACGAGGCTGGACTCTCTCCTCAGAAAGCCTTTAAGCCTACCTCCGGTAAACAGCAATGCTCCAAGACTGGGCTCTGGCGTCCACGGCAGCGGCTACTCGACTGCTTGGCAGCTTCATAGCAAACAGTTCTTCCTTCCGCACAGTGAGTAGCAGTGACAAAGAGCCTCACAGCGAAGGACACCAGCTTTTTCCTCTCCGGCAACGTGGGATCAGCAACTCCTTGGCAAGGACGGCTACACGGAGATGGATAGCAAAGCTCGTCGACTTCTTGGCTCGGGTGAAGTCGGCAGGGTGGTCCTACGGTGTAACAACTCCAATGCGGCAAGGCAATGAGAATACGGAAACAAAAACCGCAATTGGAGCACATAATGCGTATGTATTATAGGGTGACGATTGAACAGATCAAGCAAGTTTAAATTAACGTAACATAAAACTAACTAGTAAAGTGAGTAATAAAAGTCTACAAACCGCCTAATTGACACTAATAGGTCAAATCTCCCTGCACCTCAGGGCCCATAGTAACAATAAAGAGTGTTAAATTCTTAGCAGAAGTAGAAACCTGGTTAAAAAAACTTGCAGCCTTCTAAATAGGATCTCGCCAACCCCTTAAAGTGAAATAAGCACAATATACGAGACCAACCTACAAAGACAAAACGATCTTTCAGTTATCCATAATATAAAATAAATCTTTTTTCTTCTTTAGTAAATCTACCAAGGGGTTTGGTGGCAGTGAGACAAGGCTATGGCTCCATCTTCGTGATGGTGCAGCAACTAGGCTTCAAACAGGGCTCCACTCTTTGCTCCGGTGAGCGTAACAAAACAGCATGCAACACGTTGACGAACTCCAGCCTTTGGCAAAGCAGGCAATGGACCGACAAATGGGTCAGCAACATGGCTAGACTCCAGCGAGACCTCGGCGTAAATCCGACGGCAACCTTGCCTTTGGCAAAGCAGGCGATGGACCGACAAATGGGTCAGCAACATGGCTAGACTCCAGCGAGACCTTGGCGTAAATCCGACGGCAACCTTGCTCCTCGGCCAAGCAGCAATTGCAGTGGTAGGTTCCTTCCTTGGACGAGGCTCCTAACAACAAGAGTGGATGAGCAGCGGATCCAAAGCCGTGGTACAACAAACTCCATCAGTTTTCAGCAAGGCGGTGGGACCCTTTTGAGCAGCAACATGACGGGTGTAGGTGCTTCACAATAAGGCTTTGGCGGCAGCAAGGTCCAGCGTCCAGCGTCCAGCGTCCACGGCAGTAGCGGCCAGCGAAGGCTCCTCCTCTTGGCAAAACGGCAACACCAACAATATCGTCTCCTCTCTTGCCCGATCGGCTCCAGCTGGATGCAAAGCTTTCGTGGTCACTTCCTCTTCGATGATCTTTGCAGCAACTCCTCAACGAGAAGCAACAAGACAGCACGTCGATGAGTATGTCAGCAACAAGACTTCATGGAAACTTGGCGGTAGTAGGATGGCGGCACAATCCTCTCCTCACGGCAATGATTGTCCAAGTGTGGCAAGGCTTCAAACGACAGCAAATCGGCAGTAAATCCTATCCGAACATGGTCATGGGCTTCACAGTAACGAGGATGGGGGCTGAGCGGTGGCAGCGAGACTTCGACGGGTGCTTCACGGTGAGACTTCTCGGCTCCTAGGCAGAAGTACCTTCTATGGAATTGGTGACAAACAGGGACGGTGGAGCTTCCTTTTCCAAGCAGTAGCAAAACAGTTGTGACAGTGGCTTCCTCCTTGGACAGGGCACAACAATAAGAGAGCGAGATTCCAAGGCAAGGTTATAAGGGATCAGACGATTAGAAGAGCAGCAGCAAAGGAAGATGTTGTAGCCACCAGCGACGGAGAGGAGGATTTTCGATTTTTTCACAAATTCCGTCTCATAGTTTCAAAA
This sequence comes from Piper betle, assembly GCA_033002965.1. Lineage (NCBI taxonomy): Eukaryota > Viridiplantae > Streptophyta > Magnoliopsida > Piperales > Piperaceae > Piper > Piper betle. The sequence goes on from JAURVB010004277.1 coordinate 60,822, forward strand.
TAGCACAAATCTTTTCCTCTAACTTCTTTTTTTTTTAAATATCCACAGGTAGATTTGGAATAGCAAAACTCATTTCCTCATAATCTCTAGTAACTTATCCACGTGAATGGATAATTTTAAATCAGTGAAAACAATAAGGGGAATATTAATAAGTAAATATATCATTAATAATAATAGATAATCATGTAAATATTTATCATATATGATAAACATATAATAAAAATAAATAATAAATAAAAACACTTGTAACATCTAAAATATAATAAATAATATAAATATGTATCTAAACTAATATAAGGGTTCTCGAATTATCGAAAATCGTCAAAAAAGGGCTAAAAATGAACTCAACTGAACAGAACCAAGTCAACTCAGGCGAATCGGCCGAGTCAAGTAACAATTTTATGCTGGATAGTTGGACGCGGACATGGGCTCGAGCATGACTATGGACACGAAAGGGTGAACAGAACTCAAGCTAGTGGACACAAACACAAATAGGCAGACGCGAACGCAGGCAACTAGGTCCGACGGGACATACAAAGCCCGTCGTTAGAAAATGCCGACGGTGATGCGGTTGGGGTTTGCCACTGATCGGGATTGATGGGTCAAGGCAACAAGGATCATGGTGGTGGTGACGATCAGTGGAGTCCAGCCGCTGGCTAGCTGAAAAGGGCAAAAACGCAGTCGAGTACGGCCATGTTGCCGGCGATGATCACAACCACGATGATGATCAGGGGTGGTCTTAAATGAAGGTCTCAATGAAGGGAAGCTATTAGGTGGTCGGATCGGTAAGAGGTGGTGGCGACGGTGGAAAGAGACTACAAAAACACTGTAATTGGCTGCAATTGTGGCAACACTGGTGATCATGAGAGGTATGGATGGAAAGTCTGTCGTGAGGTGGTCCTGGTGGTGCTGGTATTGTGGCCGGGGGCAAATTGGAGACTTGTCGACGGTGAACCGAAGTGGTGGCGTCGCTAGGGTGGAAATCGTCCAAAAATCGTGAGAAATCTCTAAAAAATAATTAGGTGATGCTAGGGCTAACATGGATAGCTTTGATTTTGCTATGTGGCACGATCTTAAAGTCCAACAACTCATGGCCTAGTGGCGCCCATCTATGGGTATATACAATATATATATATAGACGGAAAGAGACCCTTTCAAGTCAAAACTGACTCGAATCTTAAACATGACTCTATAGGTGGGAATCGAGGCAAAAAAATTAAATTAGCCTCGAAACCCTAAACTCAATCGGGTGAAAACCTATGACTCAATTAAGCTGGGCCCATAGGGGCACAATCCAGTGATCCAAAATCCCTATGGTGCATGCAAATGAGATACCTTGAAAATCCCATACGGATACTAAACGCTTCAATGGCCTAAATCTAAGCCTTCAACCTTGTCTAACTTATAAAAATTATATATATACCTCATGTATACACTGATATCTCACACTCTTTTGTAGCCTAATTAAAACTGTCATTTGTATGTCGAGCATACTTAACCACTATGGCATGCTCATACGGCTATCTGGGCCTCATACTCAAGGTTTGAAAACTGGTCTAGCTCTAGCTCGCTTGCACCAACAGGAGATTGGCTCAAACCCAACAAAACTACAAGCGGGTAAAACCCTAACTCGAAGCTAGGTTTTACATTACTTCCTCTTGAGTTGAAGTTGTTTGGATAACAAGTTAGTCTTCCATCTTTCCTTTATCGAACTTCTTTCCTTTGCAAAGTTTTGCTGTTTGATCAGCTTGAACTTCAAACTTTTGAATCGATCGAGGTGTAGAGCATACTTCACTGTCATCACATTAGCAATTGGAGTTTTGTACTTAATATCGCCTTTATGAAGCAACTCTTGGATATTTTCCATCAAGTTTCAACATATCACTGTCGGATGACCTAACCTCTTGTGAAATCGACAAAATTTTTTCATCTTCTCATCTTCTAGATTTGGCAGATTTTTCGGAGTCCATTGTATGATATTTCCTTTGCTCTTCAACACGTCGAACCATCTATCGGTATCTCTAGTGTTGAAGGTGTAATTTTCTATATTTCTCCATTCACGCTGTTGTCAAGGCTCTCAAGGTTCATCTCTTGGACTTTCACTTTCATTCTTTATCTTCACTTACCACTCATGATCCATGTGACTAAGCTCGGTGCCTACATTGATTGAAGCTCCTTCATTCTTTGTTGAAGCCAAAATTCTGTTAAGTTCCTCATATATGAGCATTCTTTCAAAAAGTTCTTCAAAAGCTTGTATTCATTGCACAAATCTTCACAAGCTCCTTGATGTCAGGAGTCTCTTTCATCTGAGATGTCAGACTTCTGAATATTTTCACATATGCTACGAACTGCTCACCCTATTCTCTTTGACATTGTCATAAGTGTTCAATCTTTATCGGCATCTCCATAGCTGTAAACTATTCAATGAGTTCTTCCCATGAGCTGATCAATCTGAGTGGACGGTTGTTGAACCATCTTAATGTGTTGCCGCTAAGAGAAGCTGAGAATTGTTGTAACTTTAGCTTTTCATTTGTGGAGATTGCTCCACACAATCTATGTAAACTTCATCAGATAAGGGGTAGAGGAGCATTGTTGCGTCACTTGATTCTTTATCTTTCTTTCCAATCAGATCAGTGATAAGTAGTCTTGTGCATCCATTTCTACTTTCAACTCTTCATAGTATGAGTTTAACATTTGCACTATTGGCATAGTTGGCAATTGACTTTTTGCCTGGCTTGCTGGCAAAATTGTAATAGGAGCTGGCATTTGACTTATTGGCATTGTTGGTGGTACTGCAAGGATGGGCATGATGGTTAAGTTTGACACTGGAAACACCACAGAAAATGGTTTTGGGAGCATGCAGGGTCATACCACTGGTACGAGTATGGCGGTTGGTAATACGGTGGCTGTGGAAGCCATGATGAGTGAAGAAACGAAGAAGGCTTGCTCCTACTCGATTGTTGTAGCTGGTTGTGCTATGCCCAAATATGTTCAGGTGGTGAAGTTGATGTTGTAGATGCTTGGTGGGTGGACTCCGTACTTGAAATCAAAGCCAAATTGTTGATTTTGTGAGGGATGTTGGCTTGATCACTCAATGTTGTGGCAGTTGTTCTTGTAGTTGGGAGTGAGGCTGATACCATTAGATTTGTAGAGGTTGAAGACATCTGTCCATTGTAGGGCGTTGCATGGGATGGTCGTCCTCTCGTCTTGACAAGCTCCTGGTTGCAACACTAGACCATTGTATCTATGAGAGCACTTGTTACATCATATCCTTGATTCGTTGCATCTGCTCTTCACTTTGGCAGAATCTTTCTTCAATGGCCTGATTTTATACTTATCCTCCACTTAGCTGATTTGTTGGCATCAAAAGCACTTGTCTAGCTTTTGGAGGTTGGTTCATCTCTTCATTGCTTTCTGGACTTTGGTTGTTTTCTCCTCATCACAACATGCTTCTGCTTGGAGTAATTCCTTCTTCATTTCCTTTATTCAATACTGCTTCAAGCTGTTGGATTTTTTTCGCTCATTTCCCGCTATATGATGGCTTGCTTCTATATTTGTTTCAAACTATATTTGCCTTCCTTGAGTTGATGTGAATGAATCATCTTTATTAATACTCCTTTGTCGCGCCGCATTCCTTATCCTTGGCGCTATTCCTTCTTGTTCGTACAAAATTCTTCAAACAACACTGCTACCTTCTAGCTGGTCCCTAGTGGAGTTGCAAAAATATGTTCAGGCACGGGATTGTCCACCCCCACGATCGGGTCTTTAAATCCGGTTAGAGGGTTCAGTAGGACCAAAGGTGCCCTTGCCTTGAAAAGAAATTGAGCGAGCGAGAAAATAAAATAAAATATCACGAGCAAGGAATAAATACCTAGGAAGTTTAACGTGCCTCTTTAGGGTTCGACTCGAATCCTTAAGTTAGTCTACGGTGAGATTGACACTCACAATCCACTATTTCTTCTTCGATTTTATACTTATACAAAATAGTGAATTTTGTTGCTTTTTTATTTGAACCACCTTTGATAGCTTCTACTCCAGTGCCCTAGTTTGTCCTATTCATCTCTTTTAAATTTCAAAATAACCTCACCAAATGTAAAACCCGCGACTCGAGTCAGGGTTTTATAGTCGTTAGCCGGTCGGTTTGACCGTAGTTTGAGTCGGTTCAGCTTTCAGAACACGTGTGCGGGGCCGAGGCCGACCATGCTCACGTGCTATGAGGGTTTATGTATACCCAAATATCGATGATAGCGTCAGATACGCATCAGCAGACTGAGTTATCAGTAGATATGAGAGTATACAGTTGATGATTTTATTTATTTTTTTATGTTGTGACCGTAGAATTAGTTTAGGCCGAATAACGCATTAGGACGCGTTAGATGGTATTCGGGTGGGTTATTAGTTATACGACATGTCATTTAGATGTTGTGATATTTTGTTTGATTTTATGGGATTTTTCCCAATTTTTCAAGATTTTTCTGGGATTTATTCTGAGTCCGTTATCATTCTTGACTCGAGCCCGTGGCGAGTCAAGTTTTATTTACAACCTTGCCATCGCCATATACACCCCATCTTCCTCCCCAAACCCTGACGCTTTTCACCACCGCCGCCGCCCTTGGGATTTTGCCGCCGCCACCGACGACCGGACCGCCGCCGATCGACGCCGCCTAGCCCGGCCGTGCCGTCGCCTTGCCGCCTCGACCACGCCCGGCCACTGTCAGCCGCCGTGACTGCCGGAAATCGCCCTCGACTATTCGGCTCGATTCCGACGCGATTTCGCCGCCGTCTGCGCCGGACCGCCGCCGCCGTGACGTCGGAGCTTCTCCCCTCGACCTCCCCTACCTTTTCCCTCTGCTTAGCGCCGCCGTCGAGGGTCGGCCGTGGGTCTGATCGGAGCGGCCGACCGCCCCGACCGCACTCGACGCCGCCGTTGGCGGCCATCGCCGCCGCGGCTGCCCTCGTCGTCACCGCCATTGGGTTCAGCTCACCGAGGCGGTGCTAACCCCTACCTCCGATTGCCTCGCCGGAGCAGTCACCGGAAAACCACCGGAGCTACCGGAAACCGCCGGCATAATCGCCGGAAAATCGCCGCCTTCGTCCGTCGGCACCGATTTCAGTGCCGATCGCGAGGTGGTTCTTCTTCTTATTTTTTTTAGAATTATTACATACTTATTGTGATCATAGTAGCATATTAGAATTAATTGTATTAACTTCGTGCTTTTAGTTTAATTAATCATGATTATGATAAACATGTGATGATTAGTGTGAATTGTGTTGTATGATGTGAATGCTTAGTAATGAAATTGTTAGTAAACCATTGAATAGTTAATTAAATGCTTGTTAACTAGTTAATTCATGAATATGTATGAATTAGGTTTTGCATGCTAACATTATGAAATTGTTAGTAAACTATTGTATAGTTAATTAAATGCTTGTTAACTAGTTAATTGATGAATATGTATGAATTAGGTTTTTGCATGCTAACATTATGAAATTGTTAGTAAACTATTGTATAGTTAATTAAATGCTTATTAACTAGTTAATTTATGAATATGTATGAATTAGGTTTTGCATGCTAACACTAAGTTAAACAGATTAAATTGATTAAACCATTGTCACCTAATTAGAATAGGTATGCTTTGAAATTGGAATTAAAAGTGCTAGGTAATAAGTAACATATGAAATGATAAAATTATTAACTTGCTTGACAATTAGAGATGTAGGGAAATTGTCGAAATAATTGTCATGTTTGATTAGATGATTGTAGGCATGTGGATATATTAGTTATATAGGTGTGCATCATATATGTACGGGCGTTAGTAATTAGTTATGTTCATGTAGGTTCGTTGCAGGAGCTCGCCGTCTAGGCACGAGACTGCGCTTGGAGCTTCTGACAGGTCCGTTAGGACACGCTTCTCAGGTTTTATCGCTCCATTCTATCGGTGATTTGATTTATTGATCGTAGGACGTGTCAGGTGGATGATTTATTGGACCCCACCTAACACGGGTCACCTAGTCGATGTTTTTCGGAATTAATAACCCTCAAGGATGAGATCCCTCGAGTTTGTTTTCGAAAATAAGATCCACCTCAAGTTGCCTTCGGGCCTATTATAATAAATCCTGACCCGGCCCTATAAATAGTTTTATCGAGTTTTCAGTGAGACAAGAGAAGATGAGTCGACTGCACGTACCATGAGCGGATGCCGTGCCAGTCAAAGCGGGCTCTAGATTAGTGCCAGCGGACTGTTCCATTCCCGAGGGATCCTGACAACTCCGCGTTTGAGTTCCTCACACCCGGAGGACGTGGAGGTTTACGGGTACTGTTTAGTACAGCGCATGTCCGGACTTGTGGTTCAAAGGGTACTAAAGGCGACTGCCTGAGAGTGCTCGGTCTACGTGCTCAAGGCCAGGAGTAATATGGAGGTTCGGAGAGGGCTTAGGATAAAAGTTTTACGTGAAGTACTGAAAAAGAAGTGTCGTGAGTGGCACAGTACCAGATAGATTGGGATGCTGTTGAGTCAGCTGCTCGACGGCTCCTTAGTAGTTGCCCTTATGAGAGTTCTTGAGGAAGATATATGATGGTTTGTTTTCCATGAGAGTTTGCTCTCATGTTCCAGTTTGATAATAGTTATTTCCGGACCAGTGACACCCGTTGCTGACGTTTTTCTACTATATGTAGGTGAGGATGATGATTGGTGTATGCCGGCCTCGACGAAGGAGTAGCGCTTGCATTGCACACACATACCTGGTGCCGCGCCGACTTTTGCGTAAGATGTGATGTGATTGGCTTTTGTAGTAGATGTGTATGTATGATGTGTTTGTGAGACTTGTAGATCTTGTTTAGAAATGTATGAATTTTCTTAGAAATGTGTTGGAAAAGTTCCAATGCCCAGGATGATCAGCTATGTTAAGTTGAAATGAATAAAAACACGATGAACATGAATTGCAGGTGGGCTAGATGCCAATTACGATATGTGTAGTTGATTTGAAGTTTAGTGTGATATAAATTGTTGTTTTATATATATACATATTGTGCCGTATTTTAACAGGTCATCCCCTTATTGCACTTTTAGGGGAGGTTCTGTCCGTTTTATTTTAGATTTTTATGAATTTTATTGTTGTTTTAATTATTTTGGTGTGCGGTGATTATCATGACATTCACGTAGTATCCTGTTAGGGTTTTGCATCTCATTCATATATTGTTTGCGCATTAGCGGCGTGCTCCATCTTGAGACGTCGAGAGGGTTATGTCGTAGCCGTTTAGGTTTTGGGTTAGCCAACTTAATCGGTTTGCGAGTAGTTCGATCCTTTGTAACAGTTCTGGTCCGGGTTGTGAGTAAACCGGATTGGGGTGTTACACCAAAGCCTCCGAAACATCCGAAAATAGTGGGATACTAAGTTTCATCTCAATCCGGAGACAGAAAGGCCTTCAACTTATTTCTGGAGTGATAATTGACTGAACCAGGCCATTTCGGGTTGGCTCAAAATAAATATATGCTATACAAGCCAGGTGGCACGGTACACGGTACACTAGTCCAGTCTGCAGATGGTGCACGGTACACCAGTTCCAATTTGGGTCACGATTAGGTTGCCGATGCAGTCTAGGATGGTGGTCATGGTTCAGGTCAGTTCGGATCTGATCAAATCGTCGCGCAGTGGGATGTGGTCGCGAACACGAACAACATAAATGCCCGACAGACCCGCTTACGCTGGTGCAGCGGCAGATTTGGTGGCGCTGGTGACGGTTGGCGGCGATCGCCCAGATCAGTAGATCTTCAATTGTTGAATGGATTGGCGGTGGTCCTGTGGTCGTTGTAGGCGGCAATGGCGGTGGTAACTTCCCTCAACGATGGCTTTCGACCGCATTCTGACGCCATTTTTCGGCGAATGTGGTGGCTTATTGCAGCAAGACTTGATCGGGTTTTGTAACCGGAGACATGGGCGATCGATTAGAGGCGGTTTCTTGTCTTGAGGTGACTCTAGTCGATCAGAAGGAGGTATTGAAGATGGTCAAATGCTGCTGTTGAATTTTTCTGGCTGGCCTTTTTTGGGCCGTTTTTCGGCAACGGGTGGCTCTTTAGGCAGAAGATTTAGACTCGGGTTTGTTAACGGTGTTGAGGAGAGTCCGGTGGCAGAGTCCGTGTGGCCGTCAACAACAAGTTAGTGGCTTTCTCTTCTTTCCTTGCTCCGATCAGCAACTTCCTATCAAAATTTTAGTGACGGCAGTGTCGAACTCCAGTGGCACTCCACCCAGATCCAAAGATTACTCTGTCGGCTTCACTTTGGACACCAAGGTTAGGGTGAACGGCTGGCTTTGGTTATAAAATTGCTGCGAAATCAACTCTCTGCGATAGTTTTCTCCTCCAAACTCTTCTCTTTTCGCCTGCCAAAGAGAAAAACCTCACCTTTCTAGTAGATCTGTTGCAGCCAAGCAGTGATGGATAGCTTGACTCCAAGATAATCTCCAACGGTGATAGTGATCACCAAGCGGAGCATGTGGGTGGATGATAGTCTCTACAACTCCTCAAAAGCTCTCCAGGAGGTAGGCGATGAGCAGGGAAGGTGGTCCTTCTTTCCTTGATGGGTAGCAACAATGAGTTGGGGGGTCGCTGAAAAGGTTCTTTAGCGAGGGGCTCCTCCCTTTCTTCTTCCTTTGTGTTTCTTTCTTGTGTATATTTTTTCTGTCAATGTATGAGAGCCGCCACCACCCCCCCCTTCTCCTTCACCATTTGAGCGTTTATAGGCACCCAAGGGAATTTTTCAGTTCCACAATTCGAACCCTCAAATCAAACCTTCTCAAACTCCTATCTTCATCTTCTCCTTATCTCCTCCCTTTTTTTGTAGAGTTGCCACTACCCATTCTAAAATTCACCGAAGATAAGAAAAAGATGTGGATATATGTTATCGGACCCGAATACGGACAAATATGTTCATATTTGTATATGTATATATATATTGTCATGTATCAACTTTGAATATAAATTTTTAAATCTATATTTATTATATATATATATATATATATATATATATATGATTTGAATTCAGGAAACCCATATTAGATCTATGTTTGTATATCTATATTTAATTAATAAAATAATAAGTTAAGGAAATAGTGTTATATTTTTTCTTTCTTATTGATGCGGCTGAGTTTGTAACTTCAACAAGTTAAAACACAATTTAACTTTGGTCATGTCATCAACATTTAATCGGTTACTAAACGTGTTAGAATTGAGAAATTGTAATTGATCTTTTATTTTAAAAGCACAAAAGTGATTATTTTTCTAAGAGGAGAGAGTGTAAGTGATCATTTCTTAAAAGTACGGATATATGTGATACTTTGTGATAAAAGAAGAGGTGTTATTAAGTTTTACTCGAAACATAATAAATCTAATTTTAATGCAATATTTTGAGGCAAATAGTGAAAAAAATTACTACTTTTTATAGAGTACTGTTACTTGGGTTGGGTATAGATCTGAATACTTTAATACGTGTACTACATATTTAAATAATCCAAATTAATATTTGATTCAAACTAGTTTGGGTTGTATAAAAAGGAGTAGGTCCGGATCTCATTTGCAAATAGAATACATAAACTCATTCTTATTTAATCTTATTATGATAATAGAAGGGTATTTGGGGCATAGCCAAAACTGACACATAAGAAAGGGGTTGGATTATAATATCCAACGGAGACTACTTAAAACGGTGGGTTTCTCCAATTCCCCGCTAATATATACCCGTTTCTTTACAAATCCTGAGAAACTCTTCCTCACTCATTCTTCATTTCTAAACAATATCATTTCTTCCAATACATTTGCTCCTAGCTCTTTACCTTTTCTTCCAAGGACAAATTTTACAATATCAATCTTCTTGTTCAAGCTGCAGGCCACAATGATATTACTGAGATGGTGGCTTCGTCAAATACCAGTGAATGAGTGTTTAAAATGGATCGCAACTATGGAGAGAACGTCCTTTCTCTTGTTAGTGAAACTGTTCTTCATTGTCTTGAAAACGTTGGAAATTGCAAACCGCCATGGATTGAGGGTGGTAAGAAAGCTCTAAAGTGCGTTCTTGATTTAATCACCCACTTTACGTCCATTAAGATGAGGAGCACCACGTACTACTTCGTGAGATCTTGGAATATCGTTAAGCGCAGGAATCGATCGGTTGGCAATCAGCAAAACAGGAGAGTACCCCGACTTCTTTTCCGAGATGCCTCCATGGAAGACGGTGGCCGAGAAGACAACATGCAAGAAGCCGCCATGCAAGCGGCTGCAATGGAAGACGCTGGTGCCCAAGAGGTCGCCATGGAAGATGCACACATGCAAGAGGCAGACGCCGCCATGCAAGCAGGTGGGAACGATCTTCGGGCTCAGGAGCCCACTGTTCAGGGCAGCGGCGGAGGACGGCGGCGGCGAAGAGTCGCAGCCAAAGTTACAGGTCGACGATTTGTGGGCGGATAAGCCTCGCGATGACGAGAAGTTGAAAGGTTTGTCCTATTTTTACATTCTTGCTCAAGAATCAAACCTGGCCTCTGTTTTGATGTTGATGTCTTTTTCTGTAATATTAAATTTCAGAAATTTTATCGTTTTTATGGATGAGAGGCCATGATTTTTTTCGTGTTCATATGAATTTATGTTATGTTTTTATTTGTTTGTTCTTTTTTAAACTAAAACAAGTAATATAAAGTTTTCCGGAATTTTAAAGTTTTGTATGGGTGGAAGGCACTGACAATCTTTTATTCTGTTGTTGCTAATCTTTTTCTTGCAACGTCACAGGAACAAAACATCTTTATAAGCCAGTTGGTGCAGAAGCCATTCAACGTATTCGTGAACAAGACACACATATTATCAGCAAGTACAATCTGGCAGGGTGATTTTCATCTTCTTGTTCCAATTCTATTCTGACGTTCCTTTTTTCACTCTCACAATGAAACTTTCAAAGTTAGACGGTATTGTTTTCGCTGAACGTCGTAGTACAGCCCTCTCAACATATTCGAGGGTTCAGTGTTCAGATATTAGGTAGAGCTAATGGGGAAATCACTTTCACCATCATGATTCCCTCAATGCTGTTTTCTGTAGTATATCACATGAAATTTGATAGTCACATGATAGGAAAATATACAGCACTGTTGTACGTGAAAGTTATATCAAGGAAATTGAAAAAAGGTGCTCGTTACAATGGTCTTGTTTGCCGGCAAGTAGCTAATTTTTCACCAAGTCTTTCATAGTCACTGGATAGCACATATTCGAATGTAAACCAGACCACACATTATCAGCAAGTATAGAGTTCACGACGTCTGTAGGATGATATTGATCCCACCATATATGGGTACTTGCATCATCGCATGCCATGGCCGGAGATAGACACATAATCCACCCTTTGTACTGTCCTAGCCCGCAGCATGCTTCTGTAATGGTTTTGAAGCCTGGTGTGAAGAATATAATTGTTAGACATTTATACACAGAGTAAAGAAACGGATACATATATGTAATATATTGATGGCCGCTTACCATATTGCACATGGTTTCGTAAAATTTCCATTGAACCTTGAAAAACATCACAGAAAGTGAACATAGCTCCGGGAAGTTCTTGATTTAAGTCAGCGATCATGTATCTTATTGCAAAGTTGAACTCGATCACCACGTTATTGATTTCATCAACGCATGCTCCGTCTGTGCTATTGTACTGCCACAAGTAGTGGGGAGCACAACCAAGAGGAGCAAGGCCCATGACTACAACTTTTCGAGCATTGGTATTGTACAACTTCTGCAAATATTGAAGCAACTGCAGTTAAATAAATAGTGATAGTTGCAGTCTGAGTAAAAAGAAAGTTTCGTTCTGGTAAACTACCTTAAGTTCCAGCTTGACGGTGTTGCTCAATAGCATATTGAATTCCCATGGACGGTAAAGAGAGCGAACACTCGAAACGTTTCTCAGATAGTAGTGTATGAAGTCATTGCTACCAATCGACACATAAAAGATAGACTTTGATATAAACTTGAGAGCTTGGGCTTCACCTAGTATCAGCATGAACTGCTGGAAAGTATCTGTTGCTTGTTGTATTTGTTGCATTAAGGATATATGCTGACCCTGTTACATGCAAACAGACGTTTCACGAATTAGCCAGCCGGAGTACTTTTCTCTTGTCAAAGAAGAATTTCACTTCTATTCAATTTTATCACTCAAATCTTTTGAAAAAGACTAAATAGGGTGGACATAACAACCACAAATGTATGAAGGAAAACAAACAATCGAGGCAGCAATATTAATGAAAGGTATGCCATTGTTGCCAATAATCATATTCCAAGCCTTACTCCAATACAGTAAATTGGATTTGGGTCACTTGATTTCAACCAAAAAAATTATTCAACGAATTACCAGATCAGATCCACTGGAAAAAATAATCCCAGCTGCAGCAGAAGCAAAATTAACTCCATGAACCATTTCCTCAAGGGTACCACCTTGCCCAAGAAAAGGTGGAACAAATGGAAGTCCCAGCCGTATGGCTACAAAGAAAAATGCACAATCACACCGCCAAGAAAATTTTAAAAAAGCACAGGTAAGTGCTGAAAAGATTTTCAGTAGTACCTCACCAATATTTTCCTTCAATTTCAAGCACACTGTACAGGCAATGCGTACTGATTTGACTACTGTTTACAATTTAAAGCTACGGCAGAACACCATGTCTATTTAATCCATGGCATTCTATCAGTTTTTAAAAGGGTTTAATGTTATCAATTTCGAGAAAAATCGACATTCTAGATTTAATGCAGATGAAAACCGACAAACAGTTTGTCTGCATAAATTGTAGCAGTAAGCACCAGAAACAAATTAAACACAAATGCAGCAATGGCACCAAACCGCTCACTGGATTAAAAGCAGAATAAATTCCCGGAATAAATGATCACAGCGTAGATTCGAGCATGCCTACAATAATGCGTTGAATGCTCTCAATTTCCAGTAGAATCAACATCCCCGTTTCAGTACAGCTGAAATTGACCAACAGTTCACACACAGACACTGCTATAGAAATGACCATAATCAAATCAACAACAAATTATGCACCATCGGCTCCACATTATTCACAAAATCATAATCAGAATCAATTCCAGTAACAAATTATCATCATAACCTAAATTCGAACATGTGAAGACCAGTCAACTTGTAGTTTAGGCAGCATTCCACATAATCAAAGAACAGTCCCATATTGAAGTTAACCCAAAGAACCATAACATTTTCCAGAAGAATCTATTTCATAAGAACAAGGATTTTGAAGACAAAATGGGGGCGAGAGAGCACGAACCGAGATAGTCGACGGGGATGCGGCCATTGGAGAACCTCCCGGTGGGCTGGCGTGTGTCAAAATCCCTCCCATACGGAGGCAAATCCGCCCTCGCAAGCGTGCCCAGGTAATTGTTGGTACCGCAGTCGACGGATGAATCACCGAACACGAAGAGGGCTGGCGCCAAGGGGCGGCGACGGCGAAAAGCGCCGGGTAGGAGGGGCTTCGTCGCCGGCGCCGGCGCCCATGTCTTGTCATCGTGGACCTCTTCCCGTATGAGATGGGATTGGACGGTATCCGGAGTGTGAGACTCGAAATCGGCGGCTGCGTCGGCGGCGACGCCGGCGACGGCGAGGAAGAGGAAGACCGATTTTGGCGCCATTTTTGCGCCGAAGACGAAGACAAAAGACGACGGCGGGCTCTTTCTTTTGAAATTTTGAATTTTGAACCAACCAGGTCGGGCAAGACCGGTCGGACAAGACTGGTCGGACACGGCGTCTCCATGTCAACTAATTTCAAATTTTGAACTAGCTATCCTACCGAATTTATATTATATACGAGATATATTTTATCTAATTAAATCAATTTAAATTATAAATAAAATTATTTTTGTCACAATATTTATTTAAATATTAATTAAAATACCAAATTTTCAATATAAGTCTAGATTATACAAATATTTCAGATCAAAAAACGAGTATAATCTCTTTCACTTTCTTGTGTTTTTAAATTGTTTGGAAGTGTTTTATATTCTCGTCGATCAATTACATTTCATATTTTTGTTAGAAAAAGTTTTATCTACAATTTTCCAATTATAATTGTTTTAACAAACTCCACTTAGAGCCTTTTTCTAACCCGTGCATAGATATAAGTACCACTCAAGCTAAATCAAATCAAGTTTATATCAAATTTGATGGGCTTAAAATATTTTTATCTGTGCCCCCTTGAATATGTCTTTTACTATACAACCTTATAAAGAAAGAAATATTAACTTTACATTATTTCAAAATTGTTATAGAAAATAATTCTTTTAGAATATATTTGATATATTACCTTTAGGATCTAAAACACAAACAAACATCAAGAGTTATTCAAATATTCAATGTTACTGACTCTTTAGTCTAAGAAAAATACTTGAGGGATATTCTTTTCCCACATTCTGTACTCACACGATAGGTAATGGATATTAAACAGATAAAATATATTTAACCCTAATTTTAGGTTAGAGTTTTTCCCGTTTATAATTTTTCCGGTTTGGGCCAATTTCAAATTAATTTGAGTGAACTCGAATCAGACCATTTTTTATACAATTAGTATGAGGCTTAGATGGCTGTATAAATATATTAATAAAGTTGAATATATTTGACATGTAAATAATATCTTTAATTATATTATAATAAAATATGAGTTATTAGTGTATACGCTAATATCTCTAATTTATTTTCTAGGTGAACAGAAATTAAGGAGTTACAAAATAAATCATACTTAAAAATATGATTGGAAAATCCCACCCTTTTAATACAGGTTAAGAACGTTAGGTTCTAACAGCTTGATGCCTAATAAGCCCATCAAAAATCAGCGGGCAAAACTAATCAAAGTCCTGTTATCATTTTCTTAATCTATTATAAACTAGATTTAGCAGGCCAAAGCAATTGATGCGTCGGTGGAGGCGGTGGGCCGGCGGGGCTTTTGTGAGGACACGTGCTCGTCCCAATAAAAAATGCCACGTCCCACACATTTAACGCCGTTTGTTTGAGATAACGATTCTCTTGCTTCACCCTCAATCGCCACGTAACGTAGACTCATTTCGTTTGGCTTAATTTAACACTAAAAATTATATTTTTAAAACCTCAAATCTCATTTTCTCCTTAAAAAAATCAATGGGCGAAACAAAATCCAATAATTTAGCCGATTCTTGATAAGATATAAATACCCGTTTGCAACGTATAAAACCTCCTCAAATGTTGTACATATATCTTTATCTTTACACAGTAAAAATTAACAAACATTTAATAATGAAGTAGAGTTTGAAAAGAGAAAATCACGGAAACCAAGCGTCTTTCTAATTTAACGAATTTATTCTCCACCATAAGAACCATAGTTTAGAAATGAAGAAAATCACAGCGCCAAATGACGACATTATGGAGAGCCACATATCTTTCTACTTGTTAAGGAAATCCCTATTTAACAATCCTATAATGATAGTCACCCGTTCATGAAAGTTAGAACCAGACGGAGTAGACTACGGCAAAGTAATTGGCGTATTAGTAGTGTAGAACAACGAAATCAAGGGGCATTTGTACTAAACTTAACGTTGACGATTGAGCATGCTCCTACATTATTTGCAGTTGCTGCTTTCGATGCTTCTTTTTACATCTTTCCTAAGTTTTGCAGATAACTAGAATTAAGAGTAGAATCACATCGAGGCATGCACATGCATTCTTTGTGCTCAATTAATCTAACATTGATCAATTTCTCAAACAACATATCTCCATCCTAAGCGTGTATAATATTATTAGGTTTATTTTGCATCAATCATAGAGTATGTTAGCAACTTGCATATAAGTTAATAGGAAAATTTTATTCCCTTTTGGGCCTTTAACCATGATATCAAAATCAGATTTTGTTTAAGTCGATTGTGATTGATTCTTTCGTAAGTTCCACTTAATAATTTCGAGATTGCCCGATATATTAAAGGGAGATTACCCAATATATGAAGATGAGTTATTAAATTTATCCCACCGTTGTAAAATGTATCAATGACTTGTATATATAATAATAGGAAAATCGTACTCTTTAAATTAATTTGTAGATTAAAAAAAGTTTGTGACACCTATTCCAAATGTCTTCTTTTTAGAGCCAAGAAAGCCTAATAAGTTAAATTCAGTACCAATTCTATTTTACTATGGGTTGGGTAAATAATGTTGAACACAAGATCACGGGTGTTAGCTTAAGAGCCTCCTGTTTTTAAAGTAAAGATAGAGCAGTACGCGCGGGGAGCGTTTCTGGGCAAACATGCAAAAGTTCTGATTATGATAAGAAAAGAAAAGCAGAGATGGGAAGGTTGAATGATAAGATTAAAAATTATATTTGGACTTTGGCCCATGGTTTTTGGAACTCCCAACGTACCAAACCTGCTGGAGCGCATCAGCTAGAATCACACCATTTCGGTCGTTTTTGTGAAACTACAATAAGCTGTTCAATTTAGTACCACATTAGCTTGATTTTGTTATTAATTAACGAAAACTATTTGCCGGCTTCCATGATTTCATCACTATTTATTTTAATTTGATATGTGATCTTAGACTTAGACTCAATTTAGAATTAATGCTGCATGATATATATAGTGAATTATAGTCCGTTCATACGACCAAAGAATGGGCTTCTTGTAAATATAGTCTTATTTCGATTTTGTTTTAGGTCAACGTAAACCAGAATTTGACAAAAAAAAACAATAATAGCCAAATTCACAATGCCTAAAAGCTACAATAGCTGAAATTTCATAATTAAACTTTAATATAAATATTAGCAGTAATTAAGACATTATAATAACTTCTGTATCATCCTTATATGTATTCTTCATCAAAACATGAAAAAAAACCCATCATGATGCCCCTTTCAATTATAAGTTTTTTTTAATCTGGTCGGGCTCAAAATTATTTAATTAAAAACCATTTCATTCTAGTTAAGTTGGATGTGTGTGTACATTAGGAAGGATTCAAGGGCACAAATGATCAATCATCATTTGCTACTCAAATTACTGCAGAAAATACTATTTGTAATGCACAGTCTCATCTCACAACAGTAACTCATGAACCACAACCACACTCAACTCAAATCTATTTGAATTATAAAATGAATTTTGACAAAATATATACTTATTTTATTTAATTTTAAATTAAATTATAAACAAAGTATTTATTTTTATTAAATTTAATACCAAACTAAATCATAATCACAACTTTAAACATCTGGTCAATCTTATCATATAATCATTCAATTCAAAGGGTGTATCACGGATAAGGATTTGCTTTAAAATAAACTGGTTTTAACACTTTTATGATTAGTTTACATTTTTTTAATTGAAAAATTTTAACTTAATTATTAAAATTATATTTTTAAATATTTTTAATTTAAAAAATATAAACTAATCAAATAAATACTAAAACGAATTTGTTGTGTTTAGTGTTACGCTAAATCATTGGCAGTGCGGTGCGCCACTGTTTAATCCTGGCCCACCCCTCCGCAACGGTCGCAAGCGCCCAACCAAACGGCGTAATCATTTTGTCCCTGTCAAGCCACAGCGGTCCACCCCTATATATCTCCACCACCCTCGTTACGGTCTTCTTCCTCGTTCCTTCTTCCAATTCCAACCACCTCCCCAGAAGAAAAAATGATGCCAACTTTGTGCCTTTCTACCCCCATTTCTCCTCCACCAATCCACCATCGCCGGTAAGAACACCCGTCCTTGATTTTTCCTCGATTTTCCGATTTTTTTCGTCCCAAGCGGGGTTAGAAATCGATAGGTTTGGATCGGAGGACTGGTTTGTGAGTTTTTCTGATTTTTTTGTTCTGGGGTGATTTGTGATTTTCTTTGTGTTGTTGATGGGTTGGTGATCGATGGAGGGGGTGTTCTTTGAATCAGAGGTCTCGTTATTGATTTCCCCCTTTTGTCGGAGGGGGAGGGGGCATTGTGGGCTTTTTCGTGTTGATAATGGTTTGGTGATCGGTGGGGAGTAGCGGTTCTTGTTGTTTGATTCTGCGCATTCTCGATCTCGGTCGTGCAGTTTTGCCGATCGGTTGGGAGAGTGCTGTAGCGTTTGGGGGAGATGGGTTTGTAAGAGATTTTGTAGGGTTTGAAGGGTCGAAAGTCGAAGATGTCGTCGGCAGGGGTGGCGCTGGCTCAGTTCCGGGAAGACGACGTGCTGTCGCCGACGAGGTTCATCGACCGGCCGTCGCCCTGCTCGGAGGAGTCGATCATGATATACCTCACGGTGGCCGGGTCGGTGATCCCGATGCGGGTCATGGAGTACGACTCGATCGCGTCGGTGAAGCTCCGGATCCAGACCTGCAAGGGGTTCGTGGTGAAGAAGCAGAAGCTCGTGTTCGGGGGCCGGGAGCTGGCTCGGAACGATAGCCTGGTGAGGGACTACGGGGTTTCGGATGGGAACGTGCTGCACCTGGTTCTTCGGTTGTCGGAGCTGCAGGTGATCACCGTGAAGACGGCGTGCGGGAAAGAGCTCGAATTTCACGTGGAGAAAGGGAGGAATGTTGGGTATGTGAAGCAGCAGATTGCTAAGAAGGGGAAGGAGTTTCTGAATCTTGATGAGCAGGAGCTGATTTGCAATGGGGAGAAGCTCGAGGATCAGAAACTGATTGATGACATCTGCAAGGATAATGATGCGGTGATTCATTTGTTGATCAGCAAGTCTGCGAAGGTCAGGACCAAGCCTGTTGAGAAGGATTTTGAGTTGTCAGTTGTGGCGCCTGATGAAGAGGTTGAACGCCAGCGGATGAGGTTGGAGGGGCTTCAGATTGCTGCTAGGAGGTCACCTGAGAGGGAGTTTAGTTTGGAACCTGTCAAGGCGAATCGGAAAATTGTGTTGCCTTCTGTGATCAAGGACCTGATAACTTCCACAGTTGCTGGTTTGGACAATGGGAACTGCCCTCATAGATCTTCTGAAGGATCCGGTGGTGCTTATTTTATGAGGGATTTTTCAGGTTGCAAGTATGTTTCTGTTTTCAAACCCGTTGATGAGGAGCCCATGGCTGTCAATAATCCCCAGGGATTGCCTGTATCAGTGAATGGGGAAGGATTGAAGAAAGGCACAAAGGTTGGAGAAGGTGCACTGAGGGAAGTTGCGGCATATATATTGGACTATCCGCTGAGTGGACCGAGTATAGCTTTGAGCTATGAGGTTGGCTTCGCCGGTGTTCCTCCTACGGTTATGATCAAATGCTTGCATGAAAGCTTTCATCATCCTCAAGGGTTTGAGTATTCAAATGAATTTGTTAAGGCTGGTTCCCTGCAAATGTTTGTGAAGAATGATGGAAGTTGTGAGGATATGGGGCCTCGGGATTTCCCCGTGGAAGAAGTGCATAAGATTTCTGTGCTGGATATAAGATTGGCTAATGCTGATCGGCATGCTGGAAATATTTTGGTCTCCAGGGAGGGGCCTGAAGGACGGATTGTGCTTGTTCCCATCGATCATGGATACTGCTTGCCTGAGAACGTGAGTTTTCAATTATTTGTTTCGTACTTTATGTAATGTCAATCTATGTCTGTTGTTCATATGATATTGTTTAGCAGACGATTGTCCTCTGGTTTGGCGATAAATTTAAGCTTTAACTAGTTTAAATGTGCTAGTAATCGAATTATGTTGAGTGTTTTTTTCATTTTTTTGTTAACTTTGTTGGTATCTTTAACATTTCTAAGTCCTTTAATTTGGTCATTGGATCATTCATTTGCAATGCTTGTAAATTCACACATAAAACCTTTCATTTAAATTGGAGCTTCGTTTTATTGGAACATGGTTCTTGGACCTGCATGACTTTTAAGTTTGCTATGAATTGTGATTTCAGTTCTCTGTCTTCCACGCTTACTTATCATCATCACAGTAATCCTTCCTTGGATTTGTTATTAGGATAAAATTTTGACAATTGGGCAGATTATTATTTTTTTGACAATGCCTGCCCATCCGTCATATCTCATCTGTATAAGTTGATATAAACTTGTTTGGTTGTCAATTTTCTTTTTCTGGGGCTAACTTCTTTGTGAACCAATGCAGTTTGAAGATTGTACCTTTGACTGGCTCTATTGGCCTCAAGCACGCCAGCCTTTCAGCACCCGGACTTTCAACTACATAAAATCTTTAGATGCCGAGAGGGATATCGCTATCTTAAGGTTTCATGGTTGGAATTTATCCCCTGAGTGTGCTCGAACCCTCCGCATTTCCACTATGCTCTTGAAGAAGGGTGCTGAAAGGGATCTGCCTCCGTTTGCGATCGGAAGCATCATGTGCAGAGAGACTCTGAAGAAAGAATCTGTGATCGAAGAGATCGTACGTGAAGCAGAGGACTCTGTTCTTCCAGGTATGAGCGAGGCCGCATTCCTTGAATCTGTTTCTCAGATAATGGATCGTCGCCTTGACGAACTCGCTGCATAAACGGTATAACAGCAAACCACTCTCTTTGCATGTAGTGTATGATTTCTTTTATGTACATATGCCCCTTGTGTGGGAGGGCATAAAAATTGGATGTTGTGTGTCACTCCAAAAAGGGGTGGATCAAAGTTATCGATAACTCCGTATCACTCCCCAGATGCTTCTATTTCCCTGAGTTTCAGAGGCTTGCGTAACCGGAGTATATTCATTCTCTTGTCATATGATGAGAAGAAAAAAACAGCGATCGTTAGAAGCCCGAATTGTGGGATTTTCTGTTGCTTCTGTTGTTATCTTAGTATGTGCATGAAATAAATGGTCTACATGGAGTGTGGGTACGTTGTTGTTATCATGTTACCTCTTTATTTGAAAGTGCTGTTCTTCGTTGCCGACCTTGCCATCGTCGTTGCTCCCTCCCCCGCCGCCGTGGTAGAAAGACTTTGCTTTTAGTCTGTCAACGAGAATAAATCTCTTTATCCCTAGGCTAGTTCAACGTTACAAAAATTAACCCATGGAGTTGACTTTTGTCAATCTTGGCTGCATTATCTCCGTTAATCAATCGCACTTTTCCAAAACTCTGAAATGTTTGGAACCATATTTAGTTCCGCCCGGGAGCGACGCCGGTGGAGACGCCGTGCGTCTCCACCGTCGATCATCCCGGGAATCGACGGTGGAGAAGCACGGCGTCTCCACCGGCGTCGCTCCCGGGCGGAGTTAAAATTTTTTCAAATGTTTGATAGGGTTGTACTCTCGAAAGGGAGAGACCATCGCCAACCTTCCCTGCTATAATATTTGACAGGATTTTGCAGCACACGTCAGGATGCTTTTAAGCTTAGACTTTGTTCCGGAGTCAGCGCTCGGGCTCACACCAGCGCGCTAGAAACGGGTGTTTATTTCGTCCTTTTAACCCTCGTTTTAGCCCAAACTTGCACCTTTTTACAAAGTTCTTGCCTTCGTCTCTCTCATTCTTTTGATAATTATTTAGAGATTTTTTATAATTAAAGTTAATTTTAATGACTTTCTTTCCACAATCTTGTGATGCGACTGAGGCGAATACTCTCCTATTTTGCTACATCAATTGGGGGAAAAATCATTGTTTCTTGGATACAATTATCAATAAAATACTTTATTGTAAAAGGTGATAATTTTATATTAAAGAAAGTGCTTATACGTGACTTAAATTTTATTTTCTTTGTCAAATTATCTATTTTTTTTATAGTTTCATCTTATCAAGTGTGCAAATTTCGGTATCCCTCTTATATTTTTCCGACAATATTTAAATGCCAAAACTCTTAACGATGAAAAAGAGTTAAAGGATATCATGGCCGAAGTTAACTTTACGAGCTTTAACTTGTTCATTTTCCACAACTTGAGAATACCCAACCCCCCAATTAGTAACAATTATTTCCCATCTTTATTAAATAGCATCTCATTATTTGTGTGACTCTAATGTCACTTTCTTAAGTCAACTCTGTTCAAGATAGACTAAACTATAAGTAAACAACCCATTATAAAAATTGTCGTTACATTAGTTAATGATGTAAGAAAGCCATAGTCCATTGATAACAGGGGGCCATCTTTCTATTTTATGAGAAAGAAAATAAAAAGAAATGAGAAAATTGAATGAAACCATTCCTCGTTAGGGGGCTCTCACAAGGGGCTTGTTGTGAGAAAATTCATAAAATATAATATTTTTTTGAACGTAAGATTGCCCAATATTTAATCTCATATCTAATATTTAATGAGATAAAATCTAATATATTACTTGATATATATATTTATGATCTTTAATTTAATTCATTATTTTTGAAAAATAATTAAGCCCATAAATTTTCATTAATTGGGTTAGGCTTTCTACGAACGGTATTAGAGCTAATTTGGAAGTGTGCTAGATGATGGGGAGCCAATTTGGGAGCGTGTTGAATGATGGGGTATGTCTACACATATTCAGGTTAAGCACAAGAGCTATATAAAGAAAGTAGATTGAAATTTTGCTGACAAAATTTCCATCGAGTCCATTTGGTTCTTACGCAAACAGTGTAAATAAAAAAATATATGACATAGAAATGCAATGAGATAAAATGAAATATTCATTCTCATGTGCATGCGTATGTACATGTGTTTCCCAAAATTTTCCTAAATTTTTTTATGTTTTTTATAAGAAAATATTGCATTGTAAATTTTGTACATATATTTAATTTAATTAAAATTAAAATATCCTTTTTGACTAAATTTTACGGCATCCACACAAGCACGTTTTTTACCTCCAAATTTTACATATCTTTTATATAATTTCAGGATAACAAAACATATATTTAAAGTATGTGGATTATATAAAACCTCCATATCAAGTTAGTTTGACATATAATACCAATTGGTATAAGATTTAATATATTAGTCTAGATATACATATGCTTTTTTACTTCATTAACTATTTTTAATGAGATAACTAAGTTCACCTATTTCCACCAATTAGGTCGAGCCTTTACATATACGAAATCTATAAATAAGGGACCACCTTGTCTAAGGACCAATTAAAAAGCACTAAACAAGTAGGTAGTATGTTAGTGGAGAACGTCATCAAGGTGGGCAAATGCACAATCGATGACCAAAAACTTTTGACTTCCTTTATATCTAGTTTTATTAATAAAAGAGGAACTCAGAGATTAAAAGTAGGAGAATTAACCAATCAAAATAAAAAAAATTTTAAAAATACAATAAAAATACCTTTTACATAGGTCACCGGTTTGAATCTCGCTAAAACCAAATTTCTTTTAAAAAAATTATAAAAATATCTTTCACATTATAGTATATCGGGTTTGAACCCGATTAACCTCAATTTATAACTTCTTACTAATAAGGCATGTCCAAGTGTTTTGAAATATATATATAATAAAAATTTTTAAATAATTATAATTTATCTTTTCAATCAAATATATATGATATATCTTTAAAATTAATCAGAATCTATATCTAAGATGTAACACCCCGTTTCAGCTCACCCGTGAACCGACCCGGAAATGTCACTGGCGACCGAACCGTTCGCTAATCTACTAGATTCGGTTAAGCCGACCAGGATCTACTCTCGATGTTTCAAGATGGAGATGCAAATGTGAAATGCATGAATGGGAACAATTGGGTTCTAACGCGGTCCTACATGCATGCTATGATGTACAAGCAAAATAAGACAAAACAACAAATGCGAAACCAAAAGAAAATATATACTATTTTATAAAAATACGATAACACATAGCAATCTACCATGACATTAAATCATTATCTCATTCATTTTTCATTCGTTTTTACCCGAGCCAAGTCTAAACTCCAAGGCTCCCTACTCATTCATATTTATCTGTTCATTTCATGACAAGTAATTCATTCAAGCAAACACATCAAAATTATCATTTACATAACAATAACACACCATCATTATACATACGTTACACGCGGCAGGTACATGTGTGCACGGTTCCGTGCTGCTCCTCCGCTGTAACACCCCAATCCGGTTTACTCTCAACCCGGACCAGAACTGTTACAAAGGATCGAACTACTCGTAAACCGATTAAGTTGGCTGGCCCAAAACCTAAACGGCTACGATATAACCCTCTCGACGTCTCAAGATGGAGCACGCCGCTAATGCGCAAACAATATATGAATGAAATGCAAAACCCTAACAGGATACTACGTGAATGTCATGATAATCATCGCACACCAAAATAATTAAAACAGCAATAAAATTCATAAAACCCAGAATAAAACGGACAGAGCCTCCCCTAAAAGTGCAATATGGGGATAACCTGTTAAAATACGGCACAATAAATATATATATAAAACAACAATTTATATCACACTAGACTTCAAACATCCAAACATACTGTAATTGGGTCTAGCCCACCTACAATCTCATACTCAGCTCATTTGATTCCTTTTCATTTCAACATAGCACATCATTAAAGTCTTTCTCAAAACATTCCCACGCATTTCTAAAACAAGGCATACAAGCCTCACAAACACATGCATAAATACCAATATGTAAATCTACTACAAAAGCCAATCACATCACATCTTACGCAAAAGTCGGCGCGGCACCAGGTATGTGTGTGCAATGCAAGCGCTACTCCTTCGTCGAGGCCGGCATACACCAATCCTCATCCTCACCTACATATAGTAGAAAAACGTCAGCAACGGGTGTCACTGGTCCGGAAATAACTAATATCAAACTGGAACATGAGAGCAAACTCTCATGGAAAGCAAACCATCATATATATCTTCCTCAAGAACTCTCATAAGGGCAACTATAAAGGAGCCGTCGAGCAGCTGACTCAACAGCATCCCAATCTATCTGGTACTGTGCCACTCACGACACTTCTTTTTCAGTACTTCACGTAAAACTTTCATCCTAAGCCCTCTCCGAACCTCCATATTACTCCTGGCCTTGAGCACGTAGACCGAGCACTCTCAGGCAGTCGCCTTTAGTACCCTTTGAACCACAAGTCCGGACATGCGCTGTACTAAACAGTACCCGTAAACCTCCACGTCCTCCGGGTGTGAGGAACTCAAACGCGGAGTTGTCAGGATCCCTCGGGAATGGAACAGTCCGCTGGCACTAATCCAGAGCCCGCTTTGACTGGCACGGCATCCGCTCATGGTACGTGCAGTCGACTCATCTTCTCTTGTCTCACTGAAAACTCGATAAAACTATTTATAGGGCTGGGTCGGGATTTATTATAATAGGCCCGAAGGCAACTTGAGGTGGATCTTATTTTCGAAAACAAACTCGAGGGATCTCATCCTCGAGGGTTATTAATTCCGAAAAACATCGACCAGGTGACCCGTGTTAGGTGGGGTCCAATAAATCATCCACCTGACACGTCCTACGATCAATAAATCAAATCACCGATAGAATGGAGCGATAAAACCTGAGAAGCGTGTCCTAACGGACCTGTCAGAAGCTCCAAGCGCAGTCTCGTGCCTAGACGGCGAGCTCCTGCAACGTACCTACATGAACATAACTATTTACTAACGCCCATACATATATGATGCACACCTATGTAACTAATATATCCACATGCATACAATCATCTAATCAAACATGACAATTATTTCGACAATTTCCCTACATCTCTAATTGTCAAGCAAGTTAATAATTTTATCATTTCATATGTTACTTATTACCTAGCACTTTTAATTCCAATTTCAAAGCATACCTATTCTAATTAGGTGACAATGGTTTAATCAATTTAATCTGTTTAACTTAATGTTAGCATACAAAACCTAATTCATACATATTCATAAATTAACTAGTTAACAAGCATTTAATTAACTATTCAATGGTTTACTAACAATTACATAATGTTAGCATGCAAAAACCTAATTCATACATATTCATCAATTAACTAGTTAACAATCATTTAATTAACTATACAATAGTTTACTAACAATTTCATTATGTTAGCATGCATAACCTAATTCGTACATATTCATGAATTAACTAGTTAACAAGCATTTAATTAACTATTCACTGGTTTGCTAACAATTTCATCACTAAGCATTCACATCATACAACACAATTCACACTAATCATCACATGTTTATCATAATCACGATTAATTAAACTAAAATCATGAAATTAATTCAATTAATTCTAATATGCTACCATGACCACAATAAGTATGTAATAATCCTAAAAAAAATAAGAAGGAAGAACCACCTCGCGATCGGCGCTGAAATCGGTGCCGACGGACGAAGGCGGCGATTTTCCGGCGACTATGCCGGCGGTTTCCGGCAGCTCCGGTGGTTTTCCGGTGACTGCTCCGGCGAGGCAATCAGAGGTAGGGGTTAGCACCGCCTCGGTGAGCTGAACCCAATGGCGGTGACGACGAGGGTAGCCGTGGCGACGATGGCCACCAACGGCGGCGTCGAGTGCGGCCGGGGCGGTCGGCCGCTCTGATCAGAGCCACGGCCGACCCTCGACGGCGGCTCTAAGTAGAGGGGAAAGGTAGGGGAGGTCGAGGGAGGAACTCCAACGTCACGGCGGCGGCGGTCCGGCGCAGACAGTTGCAGAATCGCGTCGGGATCGGCGGGAAATAGAGGGCGATTTCCGGCGTTGCGACGGCCGGACAGTGGCCGGGCGTGGTCGAGGCGGCGAGGCGACGGCACAGCCGGGCTGGACGGCGTCGACCGGCGGTGGTCCGGCGTCGGTGGCGGCGGCAAAATCCGAGCGGCGGCGGCGGTGGTGAAACACGGGATGGGTTTGGGGAGGAAGACGGGGTGTATAGGGCGATGGCAAGGTTGTAAATAAAACTTGACTCGACACGGGCTCGAGTCAAGAATGATAACGGACTCGGAATAAATTCTAGAAAAATCTAGAAAAATTGGGAAAAATCCCGTAAAATCAAACAAAATATCACAACATCTAAATGACATGTCGTATAACTAATAACCCACCCGAATACCATCTAACGCGTCCTAATGCGTTATTCGGCCTAAACTAATTCTACGGTCACAACATAAAAATAAAATAAATCATCAACTGTATACTCTCATATCTACTGATAACTCAGTCTGCTGATGCGTATCTGACGCTATCATCGATACTTGGGTATACATAAACCCTCATAGCACGTGCGCACGGTCGGCCTCGGCCCCGCACACGTGTTCTGAAAGCTGAACCGACTCAAACTACGGTCAAACCGACCGGCTAACAATTATAAAACCCTGACTCGAGTCGCGGGTTTTACATCCGCAGTCCCGACAGCTTTCATAGCTCGCATTCCTCACCTACATATATATAGAAAAACCGTCAGTAACGAGTGTTACCGGCCCGGAAAATAACTAATATCAATCTGGCACAGGAGAGCAAACTCTCCTGTTGAATGAAAACCATATACTTCCTCAAGAACTCTCATCAGGGCACATACGGGAGTCATCGCCCTCGGGTCGACAGCGTCCCCCTATCTTTCACATTCTCATGCCTCGGCCATTTCTCTATTGCTTCACGCGTCAAATCTCATTCCTTTCCGCCCTCTGCACCTTCCATATTACTCCTGGCCTTGAGCACGAAGGCCGAGTACTCTCAGGCAGTTGCCTTCAGTACCCTTTGAAACCACAAGTCTAGACATGCGCTGCAATGCAGTACCCGTGAACCTCCACACTTCTTCGGGTTTGAGGAACTCAAAGGTGGAGTTGTCAGGATCCCTCGGGAATGAAACGGCCCGCACACCATTCCAGAGCCCACTGTCGACACACACGTGCCCGCTCGCGTAACACGGTAGTCGGATTTCCCTCATTCAGTCTCTCACAAAAACACGAAAACTATACATATATATAGGTCTGGGTTGGGATTTATACAATAGGCCCGAAGGCAACGTGAGCTGGATCTGAAGTTTGAAAACAAACTCGAGGGATCTCATCCTCGAGGGTTATTAATCCGGAAAATCATTGGCTAAATGGCCCGAGTTAAGTGGGATTCGATAAAACGCCACTTAACTCGTCCTGCACATAATAAATCAAATACACAAGAGAGTAGCGTAAATCAGAGAACGAGTCCTAAACGGACCTGGTAGAAGCTCCAAACGGGTCCACGCGCCTAGGCGGCGAGCTCCTACACCGTACCTACACAATCAAGCTAAAAACTAACGCCCGCATGATGAATCACACATCCTATAGCATACACACACAATCAACACAATCACGCATCAATCAACACACATCAACCTATATCAATTCTAGCAAGTCTACTTAGGTTAGTTTGCATTAATCATGATCATTACCTAGTTACCCTAATTGGTTTCTTAACCTCCATTTTTAACACCACTTAATCAACAAATTTCATATTTTATCCTTAATCAAATCTACATTTATATATATTATTATAACATACAATTCACCAATCCTAGCATGTAATTCTAATAATCAATACTTTCAAAAAATTAAATTAAAATAAATTATACCTCGCGTCGTCGAAAATCGGCGACAGCTAGGGTTCTCGTTTCGTGACTCGAAACTCGAATTCGGCGCCTAGCGGCGTCCGAAGTCCGATCAGATTGGACCGGGTGCGTTCGGCGGATGATCCGGCGAATTTCCGACGAATCCAATTTTTCCGGCGTGTTCCAGTGGTTTTCCAGCAATTATTCGGGACGGGGCAATCAGGGGGTCTATCGGCACCAGCTCGACGAGCTCGGTCCAATGGTGGTGTCAAACAGGGTAGCCGAGGCGGCGATGGCCGTCGACGGCGGCGTCGAAAATGGGCGGCGGCGGCGGTGTGCTCCGATCGGGGCTCCGGCCGGCCTCGACGGCGCTCGGGATGGTGGGGGAAATGTCGGCGACGGCGAGAGGGTGGTCGTCGGGGTCACAGCGGCGGTGGCATGGCCCGGACGGTGGCGAATCGATGGGCGGAGCGTCGCGGTTCGACGGGCTGGTTCTGGCGTCGTGGCGAGGTGGTGGCGGCCGGGGCTGTTCGGGGTGGCACGGTGACGACAAGGCAAGGCGGGGCGGAGTCGATCAGCGGCAGCACGGCGTCGGCGGCGGCGGCGGCAGTGCATGGCAGTGACGGCGGCAAGGGTTTGGGGTGAGGAAGGGTCGGGAGGGAGAAGAAGTGTTCTCAATGGCAAACTCGTAATTTAGTATTGACTCGATTCCGACTCGAGTCAAAATAATAACTAGTTCATAATAAATTCTAAAAAAATCTAGAAAAATATGAAAAAATTACATAAAATAAAACAAACACAACAACATCCAAATGACATGCTCTATAACTAATAACCCACCCGAATATAATCAAACGCGTCCTAATGAGTTATTCGGCCTAAAACTATTTCTACGATCAAACATATAAAAGAAAAAAAATACTGCATACTTTTACATATTCTGATAACTCATTTCTCACCATATTTTTGATGTTATCATCATATATTCAAGTACACCTGACTCTCATCGCTCAGAACTCACAGCTGGTCTTGACTCAGCACGCGGTTCATGCAACTGACTCGACTCGAACCAACGGTTGAACCGACTGGTTCGGTAACGTAAAACCCTGACTCGAATCACGGGTTTTACATAAGATATTAAATTATTATAGTTAATTTCATTATTCAATTATAGTTTATGTATGAAATTAAAATTCATCTGATATATATGACATCTTGCCTAATTATATTCAAATATGATGTGAAACTCTCCAAATAACGATAAACTGTCGTGAAAGATCGATTTAACAATTAATCAGCTATTAATTTAATCACAACCTGAAATGGCTGGGGTTGAAATGATATCAATTATGACTAACTTTCTTTAATTAAAACTATGACCACAAATGACCTTTATAAAGATATATATTTGGACCAATTAAGCTTGGAGATCTTGCTTGTTGTGCAGATGTTTGCTACATAATGAATATAAATGGTGCGACCAGAACCTAGTGCGATGTGAATGGCCCTTATAACCACAGTGAGGGCTGCCCAGAGTTTAAAAACTTTGACATTTGGATGGATTAAACTTAGCATATTATGAATTAGACTCCATTCGGCTTGGAGTGATTTATATTATTTTTTTAATTATGTAAATAACATATTATATATAATTGGGTAAGATGTCGCGTCATGCATGACCTATATCCGATAAATTTTAATTTTATATATAAACTTTCATTAAATGATAAAATAAACTGTAATAATTTAATATCTTAAATATACACTATGATTAATAGATATATTATATTCAAATGAAAAAATAAACATTTTAATGAAGAATATTATATTGTATTTTTAAAAATTTTCTTATATTTTAATTGGTTGATTCTCCTACTTTTAATCTTAAGATAGTATTAAGCTCCTCCTTTATTACTAAGAGTAAATTAATTTATATTATTCTTTTGACACTTGAAATTAATAATTATATGATTTATATTATTTTTTAATATTAATTTAACTAATTTTTTTAAAAACTAAAATATTTTAATAGTTTTTATTATCTAACTCCATTAATCAACCATAAAATAGGTTACCAAAGACTCATTCCTTAAGTTTGACTCGAAAAAATATTATAGTAAAAAATAGAATTTTACAATTATGGGGCTACTATGGCTGTTGTCTGCTCCAAATATCATGGACCTGTGACTATAGCCTGGGCGGGAGGATATATCTCATTGGGTTCGACAGCCTTAACTAGCCAGAGATGGTGGCCAGAGCATCAACAAGTATCACCGGCACATGGCTTTGATACCAACTGTCACGAGGGCAGACTGCTCCGGTCGAAACCAGACATGCGACGCCCAAATACCCTCCGGTATTGGGCCAGCCTTCCCATTGAATCGGCACAATAGGCATTTCTTTCACTTCGATCACGATCAGCACACATAAGCCTGACAATAGCACAGCGGAATAATAGGCGTCCAACACAGTGCTTCACGGGTCTACTTCATTTGTTGCTCATCTAACCGCTCTTGGTGTCCACGATGCATGACCCAAGTGCAAGGCTACCTTAGCTAAACACCGTTCCTTTAAGGTCCTGCAGAACCTGCCTTGCAAGGCACCAGCATAGCACCGTAGTGCATCTGTTCACCACCGGCCCAGATAATGCCCCCTGCTATTACCCCCACAAATATCGTGTGCCTCTACAACATGATGAACTAACAAGCGTCACTTAGTTTTCCAACATCCGTCTTGATCCAACATGGGCAAACTTTGCTTATCTCGATTGGTTAGCAAGCGTCTGTGAGCTTGCTATAACATGGTGTGGTCTTCGCCCAATGAACATTCTGGTAGGAAACCACTTATACTTGGCAAGCGCCCAAAGCATAGCGGTCCACCTTCCTAGTATCATGGGTATAACCACAACTACCAAAGTCTTGGCCAGTGGTGCCCATCAACACCACCTGTGCTTGGCGCCATGCCGGCACAAGGAACTACAAAGGTCTACTGACCAACAAAGTCCACCCACGGTCCATTCACTAGCAAGCGTCCGTGAACTTGTTAGAGCGTGGTGTGGTATACGTCCAACCAACGTTCCGGTAGGAAACACGCCTATGCTTGGCAAACGCCCGAAGCATAGCGGTCCACCTTCCTAGTATCATGGGCGTAACCCCCACTACTATAAGTCTCAGATAGTGTTGCCCGCCAACACCGCTCGTGCTTGACGCCAAGCAAGCACGAGCAATGAATGTCCTCTGACCAACGAAGCCCGCCAAGACCCCCACTCATGGTGGTGCCCGGGTTCAAGACAGGTTTCTGGTTGTGGATGAACAATATTGTGCACCCACTCATCACTTCCGGACAAGGCTTTGGAGCTACCATTTGAGCCAATAATGGGATGGAGTGCAATGGAGGGAACTCTGCTGCAGTTAGGGTTTAATATTACAGAAAAATACTATTTTGGACAATTTTGTGTGAGTCCCGGAGACAAGTTCTATTGTTAAATCAGACATATTCACAAGATGAATATAAATGTAGCTAGATTATATAAAAACGATGTCATCTGGGACATAAAAAAGATGAATAAAAGATGATCATCTTTGCATAAGAGGGAACGTTTCTCCGCTTCATTACCGTAGTAAAATTTATTTAATGTGTGTGGTATATATATTCAACTGCGAGCTAGCTAGTATGACATATATATATATATATATATATGAGAGAGAGAGAGAGAGAGCCGATTTCCTGCGCCAGAGGCAGGAAATCGGCTCTCTGCGCCACAATGATCTGGGCCGTCCGATTACAAGGACGGCCCAGATTTATTAGTTTTTTTTTTAAAAAAATTTTAATTTGATCTGGACCGTCCGATTAGAAGGACGGTCCAGATCGAGGGGCGGAGGCGGAGCGCCGCCGCTGTGGAAGGGGAGGCCTTTGCCCCGGCGCCCGCCACGGCCCCCGCCTCGGCCCCGGCCCCGGCCCCGGCCCCGGCGCCCGCCACGGCCAGATCTGGCCGCGGCGCTGCTCCGCCGTCGTCCCGCCTCGCCCACCCCCGCCCGGCCGGCCGCGGGCGGATCCCAGACGCCGCGGCCCCCTTCTCCTCCGCCCACCCACGCCGCCCTCGCCCCGCCTCGCCCACCCCCGGCCCCGGCCCCGCCGCGGCGCTGCTCCGCCGTCGCCCCGCCTCGCCCACCCCCGCCCGGCCGGCCGCGGCCGGATCCCAGACGCCGCGGCCCCCCTTCTCCTCCGCCCACCCACGCCGCCCTCGCCCCGCCTCGCCCACCCCCGGCCCGGCCGGCCGCGGCCGAATCCCCTGCCGCCGGCGAAGGAGGGGGGTGGTGGAAAAAAAATTTTTTTATCAAATCTGGGCCGTTCGATCATAATCGGACGGCCCAGATTATCCTGGCGCAGGTAAGGGTTTCTGCCTCTGGCGCAGGAAACCTTTACCCATATATATATATATATACACACCAAAATGCTAGCATGCGCTGGCAGCATTTGGCAACGCATGTAGCACATTTAATCGGGGCCGCTGGATTTTGACCCAGTAGCCTAGACCCCCCCCCCTCCGTCGCCACCCACCGTCCCGGCCCCTTGCCCGCCCCAAGCCACCACGGCCCCCTGACCAGCCCAAGTCGTGGCCCCTCCACCGCAGTCCCCCGACCTACTACCCCTGTGACGGCCCCGCCTGCCCCAAACTGTTGTGGCCCCCCGCCACCACTGGCGTCACGGCCCCCACCCGCCCCAAGCCATGGCGGCGGGTGGCAGCGGGTGGCAGGCAGGTCGGTCGTGGGCGGGCAGGCAAGCAGACGCGGGGGGTAGAAGGGTCTATCTGGGCTATTGGATTGAAATCCAGCAGCCCACATTAAATGTGTTGCATGCGCGCCACCAAATTGTTGGTAGTGCATGCCAACATATCTCACATATATATATATATATATATATATATATATATATATAGAGAGAGAGAGAGAGAGAGAGAGAGAGAGAGAGAGAGAGAGAGAGAGAGAGAGAGAGAGATATAACCCATTATGAAAAAAAATGTAACCATGACCCTAACAAACTTGTAAGTACATGAATAATCATCCTTGTAAAAAATGTAACCAAGAACTTACGAGAGATCAAGCCCCCAAAGTTACAAACAATGCAAAAGAATTTTTGCTTGCCATCACTGATAAATGTGTATCTCCCAACTTAATTAATCATACAATATATGGAGTAGGTACTAATGCCCAGGGCCTTTAGGACTAGGTCCGGCTTCAAGACGGCCAATCCAACATTCTATAAACGATCTTCCCTTGTCATACATGGAAGTATATGTACTTAAATGGTTATCACAAGTGAAATGATCATGAGGAAGAACACGAGCAGCCTCTCCTCTTTCAATCCCATGCATTATAACGAAGCCGAGGAAGACGACCAACAAAAGACTGCAAGCTCGACGACGATAATCCCTTACCTGCGCAGGTCGATTGAGAAGAACTTGGCTGTTGATCAAGAGAAAATGCTTATGAACTCCTAGTTGTGCATGAGGGCATCTCTATTTATAATTGCCTTAGCGTGGACTGTGGAATGCTTTTGGTAGTAGATTTTCTACCCATTATGGCCAAGACAATAGAAAGCACAAAGTAGAACTTTTCAACGTGTTTATTTGGCTTGAACAAAGGAGGAATTTGTGGGTTGGTTGAATAAAGAGAGTGGGTTTAGGAAATGGTCATGCACATAGAAGCAAGAACACAGGCTGCTACTGCTTCTATGATCTGACGTCCAGTCTGAAAATTTATAGTCTGGTCATGGTTTTGATCGTCTAAAGGCCACTAAATTACCCATCTGGAACAAGATGGCAGGACTAATTGATGCTTGCACAGTAAATTTCATATAGATGTGTAGATAGTACTATCAATTCAATCTTTATTTAAAAAAATGTACTATCAACTCAAGCATTCGGACTAATGCACGTCTTTCTTCACCAAACAACATATATGTTGTTTGGTGAGGATAGACATATATATACTAGTCCGAATGTTTGAATTGACTTTGGGGAGGTTGAATCAAGGAGCTAGAGAATCTGGGCTGCAATGGAAATGGGAAGCAACAAGGAAATGAGTCATGAAACAAGGGAATACCATCCTAAGAAGGCAATTGTGCTTGTAGAGTTACAGACTGTGGGACCTTCTAGGTAGATCTTGCCATAGAGGTTTATAATAGATAGACAAAATAACATCCTATTCAAGGGAGCGAATGAACATGATTCCAGTTTACATTGGCAGGAATCCAATACTTGTTTTTCATTCTATTTTTATTGCATAGTGTGTTGCTATGTTTGCATATATCAGTATTATTTGGGGAGTTTATCGTTAAATTAAATGTGAGCGTAGAATTAAACACCAGTTAGAGAGATCTGATCAAACGCAACGAGAGCGAAAAAAATTGTCTTACTATAGTTAATAAAAAATAAAGTAGATAGATTATATATACACGTGTAGTGGACGCACTTATATATTCTTATGGGTAGCTCAATATTGACCTCTGATTAAAAGTAAGAATTTTGACTAATTAAAATTTAATAAAAATAAAATAAAATATTTTATTTTATTTTATTTTATCTTCTCAAGATTTATCTTTAAAATCAATCAAAGTTTGTATAAGAGATTAAATTACTATAGTTTATTTTATTATTTAATGATAAATTATCTATAAAATTAAAATTTATCTTTGGTATAAGTCGTGCCATGCGCGGAACACGACATCTTACCCTGATGTGCATCAAATGAGGTGAATAAAGATTGAGTAAGAATGAGGACGCAAAGCAAGAAATTAGGAAGGGTATCCTTTGAAATGGTATTTATTTGGACGTGGGCCGCAGTAATCTCGTGTAGTACTAATGCGGCCCAGCAGGTAGGGAGATCAGATATGATGGGCTGGGCTCGCTGGAAAAGGTGGGCCGAGATTGTTTTCTTTGCCTTATACACTAGTGTTTCTTTTATCATCTCTCTACAAATGTATAATTTTTTTCTCCAACCTTCGAAGGTATTTATTTATCCTTACTAATAAAGGGAGTTAAAAATCTAAATCTTCTAAAAAATAGGAGATTAAACCAATTAAAATATAATAAAAATAAAAAAATAGAATCAAATTGCATATTATTATAATTTATCTCCTAATTTAGACTCTATTTTTAAAATCAAAGTCTATCTCTATGATATTAAATTATTGATCTATCTCATTAGTCAATATATGTAAAATTAGAGTCTATCACTAAAATAAATCTTGTATGGCGTCTTTACATCTTATTACAGTAGCAACTTTTCCACGTACACTTTGTCCTTACCGGATAAAAAGAAAAGAAAAAAGGGAGAAAAAATGATACAAGTAAACCGACCATGACAAAGAGGTAAAATTATGGACTCTAAGCTCAGTTTAGACACTCCAACCCAAATAAGCTATGGAGTTGTTTTTAAATCCGAATAATAGCTAAAGAAGTGATTTTAAGTTATAACTCGGTTTCATATGCAAATTGGACGTCTAGCATGACGTCATAAATCTTCAATAATATGTAAAAATCAACCTCAACCCTAAACCGGGTAAGTATTGATGAATAGGTAAAAAATAATTTCAAATAAAATTATACTTACTAAAATTTATTATTTTTTAAAAAGTCAAGTAAAATCATACTCTAAAATGTAAAAATTTCAAATTGAGTGAGTAAGAAGTCTCTCTCTCTCTCTCTCTCTCTCTCTCTCTCTCTCTCTCTCTCATTATATATATATATATATATATATATGAAAAAGGCATCTGATTTTCAACCACAAATCAATATAAACGGTCTCATTACAAGAATAGTCCAGATTGGTTTTATTTTTAAAAAATCATTCTCACACCTGTTGGCACCGTAGTAGTGCATAGTAGGATCTGGCCAGTCGCGCCAAGATTCGGTTGCCTGGCCAAGACTAGCTATGGGTTGGCTGTTGGTACTTATGGGGTTGGTGGTTCTTTTCTTTCTTTTAATTTTTTAGATGTAATTTAATTTGGATTATCTCTTAATCAGATAATCCAAATTTATTTAGAGGTAAGAAATTCTTCGTACCCCAAGGTAGGCTATACAACCTTTTGTGTGTATATATATCTATCTATCTATCTATCTATCTATCTGTGTGTGTGTGTGTGTTTGTGTGTATGCGGGTTGGATGAGTCATGGCTTATCTAAGTTATATGAGCAGAGATATTAGAAAGACAGTTCCAAATTAAATTATTTAAAAAATTTAATCCCAGGCCTGCTATTAGCCACCCAAATATAGTCCTCTGCCTGATTTGGCTGTCCATGGCCTGATTTGGCCAGGCCACCCTCTGGAGACAATTAGTCGAGCAAAGTTGACTTCAATTAGCTATATTGTCTATGTTATCTGTAGAGTAGAGTTGACTCGAATTAGCTTGAGCAGCTAGAAACAATTAAACACCAACCCAACTTCAACAAAACAAATGAAACACATGCATCTTATGAAACGAGTATTATTTCTAAATCTTGATACAATGAGAATACAAAGATTCATATATAATCACATTTTATGTGCTTTTAGTTTTATTAGAGTTGAAAATCCACATAGATATTGGAGAAATCATGAAATAATTTAGTCGGCAACATTTAATCACAAGTTTTGTTCGTAGAAAAATTGTGGGAAGCTTTTTTATTCGCATTCAAAGTTTTCGGTCAGTCTTGGTAGGCTATATTTTTTCTTCTACAGAAGAAACGTTCATACAAGCAACTTTGCACAAGATCAGCAATTACGGTAAAGAGCGAGTCAGAATTGCAATAGTGATGAGTACGAACATAGGCGCCAAATTAACGATGTGCCATAGCATTAGCACATATTCCCTCACATACTTCTTTTAATGATCTTGTAATGATTTGATCCAACTTATTTGTAACTATGACTCGATTCAAATACAAATTGATGCCATAACTTATTTGATCAAAATAGTTAATTCTAAATTAAAATTTATAATTACATTTTCACAAATATCTTATTTCGATAAATATTAGATGTGTAAATAATATTTAGGTTCTTACAGTCACCTTTCTTAGGAAATTTCGACATCAAAATTAATCTTTTCTTTAGCCTACTTGGGTTAGCTCAAATTAAATTCCAATATAGTCTCAGATCTGCTCTAATAGATACTATCTTTAATGATTTGGCCTAATGCAAATAGAAATCACGGGCAAGTATTTTTTAAAAAAAATATATCAATTGAATCTGATTATCATAAATACATTCTCAATAATACACAAAATCATAATAAGTATTAGATTTGAGACTAACTTTAGGGATTTTATATTCTACCCACATTTAAGAAAATTTTATTTTCTAAATTTTTTTCCTTAGTCAAAGT
This sequence comes from Piper betle, assembly GCA_033002965.1. NCBI lineage: Eukaryota > Viridiplantae > Streptophyta > Magnoliopsida > Piperales > Piperaceae > Piper > Piper betle. The sequence continues at coordinate 98,558 of JAURVB010004277.1, forward strand.
GCCATGCACGAAACTAGTTTAGCACATCATCTAGTATGGAGAGGGTATTGAGTCGGCTCCCGTACCATCCTATTTAAGTATAATTAGCAGATGGGCTGAGTTATCCATATGTAATAATTAACCTAAGTTGAATTTTTTTAAATACTTATTAATTATTTTTTCGCCAATCGTCTTAAACCATTTGCTAATTAGTAAGCATGTATAAAAGATATGGACAAATACATTCGCCTGATAAGAGCTTCTTAATAATATAATCTCAAAATGATTATTTTTGAAAATAACGCCACCGCTCTACCTCCCACATTCCACACTCCATAAGCTATCAAATTTATCCTTGACACGAAAAAAATGTAACCATGACCCTAACAAACTTGTAAGTACATGAATAATCATCCTTTGACTTGTAAAAAATGTAACCAGGAACTTATGAGAGATCAAGCCCCCAAAGTTCCAAACAATGCAAAAGAATTTTCGCTTGCCATCATCTGATAAATGTGTATCTCCCAACTTAATTAATCATACAATATATGGAGAAGGTACTAATGCCCAGGGCCTTTAGGACTAGGTCCGGCTTCAAGACGGCCAATCCAACAATCTATAAACGATCTTCCCTTGTCATCCATGGAAGTATATGTATTTAAATGGTTATCACAAGTGAAATGATCATGAGGAAGAACACGAGCAGCCTCTCCTCTTTCAATCCCATGCATGATAACCGAGCCGAGGAAGACGACCAACAAAAGACTGCAAGCTCGCCGACGATAATCCATTACCTGCGCAGGTCGATTGAGAAGAACTTGGCTGTTGATCAAGAGAAAATGCTTATGAACTCCAAGTTGTGCATGAGGGCATCTCTATTTATAACAGCCTTAGCGTGGACTGTGGATTGCTGTTGGTAGTAGATTTTCTACCCATTATGGCCAAGACAAAAGAAAGCACAAAGTGGAACTTTTCAACGTGTTTTTTTGGCTTGAACAATGGAGGAATTTGTGGGTTTGGTTGAATAAAGAGAGTGGGTTTAGGAAATGGTCATGCACATAGAAGCAAGAACACAGGCTGCTACTGCTTCTATGATCTGACGTCCACAGTCTGAAAATTTATAGTCTGGTCATGGTTTTGATCTTTTACAAGCTACTAAATTACCCATCTAAGAGGGATAAGATGGTAGGACTAATTGAAGGCTGTGTAGAAAGTACGCCAATTCAAACATTCGCACTATTGTATGTCTATCCTCACCAAACAACATATATGTTGAGTGGCGAGGATAGATATCATATTTGTTGTTTGGTGAGGAAGACATATACTAGTCCGAATGTTTGAATTGACTCTCAAGTAGTTAATGAAGAAGGGACTGAGAACCTGGGTTGCATGCGAAATTGGAAGCAACAAGGAAACGAGTCATGAAACAAGGGAATGCCGTCGTAAGAAGGCAGTTGTGTTTATAAAGTTACATAAACAATGGGAGCTTGACTTTCTGGGTAGATCTACACATAGAACTTTTATAATATACAAGAACAGCCTACTCAAGGGAAAGAATGAACATAAATTCTTGGGTTTGATACGTTCAATGCAAACACGATTCCAGTTTACGTTGGCATGAGTCCAATAGTTGTTCTTCATTCTATTTTTATTACTTAATGTGTGTTCTAAGTTTGCACGCAAGGATTATTAGATGTCCATCCATTCAATATAGAGAAGATTAAAGAAATATTCACGAATGTTAGATGTCCATCCATTCAGTAGTTCATGACCGTTGGATGCTGACATATTCGTTGTATACAAACAATTAAACAAATGATCATGAATAATTAATCTCTCTGAGACAAATACAGACCCAATTAATCGAATCATCTCTCATCTTCACACATTTTCACAATACGAAGATGTCTTTTTATGACAAATATTCTAATGATGAGGAAGAATTTTGCCTAGAGCCCAATTTAAAACTATGGAAAACACTATCAAAAAACGGCGTTATTCGATTTTCAAGTTAGAATCTGAGTTTGTTTTTTTCAACGCTTCGGAAATTAAAAATCCAGGTTCTCTTTCTTCCAAGTATTTATAGAATCTGTGCTTTTTTTCCAAGCTATAGAATCCATGCGTTGATATTATACTACGGAGTGCAGGCCTTGAACACAAAAAGGCCAATGTTTAAGCTGACATTTGTTTGAGTCTACTCCGACTACCTATCTCAGAAAATATAATTTGACTATAAGATAGATATACATATTGTATTGTTCTTAAAACAAAATAAATACTTCAAAGTCGAGTCCATCGTACAAAGTACAATATAATTACAAAAAATAAGACAACAAAAACCCTGCAAGTGAGCGTAAATGCGCACCAAAGCATGATTAAAAGTTGCATTCCAACTTCAGTTCAAAGATGAATGATGAATTTACCAACTGACTTGAATGGGAGTAAAACAAAAACAAAAAAGCAAAAAAGCAAAAAAAAACAACATAAAAAATTCAGGCCGAGTTAAACAAATCCAAATCATGTGCACACAGATACTACCCTTCACAAAAAAATTGTGTACATTCACCAGGCAGCCATTTTGCGGGTGCGAACGGATACAAGATGATACATGCACAAACACGCACCTCATATAAAAGCTACTATTCGGGCACGTTAGGTGATCCTCTGAACAATAAAAACGCATCTCAGTTGTAAAATAGCAGATGAGAAGAAAATGCTACAAATGCCACTCCGTCTAATTTAGTCATGCCAATTATGCTAGTTTTGGCAATGCTGAGGCATTCCTGATTTTACACCAATCGGACTTCAAGGTGCAAGGGGCATCAAACTTTTCAGAAAAAGATAAAACATCCTAGAACACCAATAACACAACTAAGCAATTTCATTATCTGAGCAATTTAGTCTGTTTGAAATGATCTAGTTAGCTTATCATCCTCGGCAACGAAAAGATTTGATCAGTAGCGTTTTTAAAATCCACAAAATGGGGCACTCCTAATCTTCCAAGCTGACAACTTAGAAATCAAAAACTATAAGGGCCGCTATATTTCAAAACTCATATCTTTCGACATCAACTTCAGGCTTTGCTTCTAAGTGATGAACGAAAATCAAAATCAGCAGAAATGCACCCAACATTCTTTGCCTGATCTTGTTGGTCTTTACCAAATTCCAACCATATAAAATCTCCAAACCAAAAACAACATGGTACTCCACATAGTTGTAAGAAAAACAGTAACTCCTCTTAGCTGTATACTGCTGTATATGGATGATTACACGCAAAATGTATGCTGTATGGGTTCAAATAATAGATCCAGACATTCCTCAAAAATTGTGTCGCTAGAGGCTTAAAATCCATCTCAAGATATAGCAGCTGCAAATATTATTATGGCCCAAAATAGTGACTTTAAATATGAGTAAAAGACAAATTTAAAAGATTCCCAAAGGTAACGCCCACCAAAGGATGGAATTCGACACCAAATAGCTTCTACGAACCTATCATGTGCAATTTAAGTTCTGTTTATATTAATGTTCCTCATTGCAAACCATTATTTAAGTAAAATATCAAAGTTAAAGCTAGAAACCCTACTGCCTAATGCGGCTGTTTAGTAGCTGGTCCTGTTTGACATCAGTAAAATGCTGCTCGCTAATTGCCACTAGAATTCTTATATTTGCACATGTATGGTCATTCCAACTGCTGTTAGCACTTTGCAACTATGACAGACTGCTACCAAGCAGCGCTGGCATACAAAGCAACCAGAAAGCCAGTAAGCCTTTCTTAGGCAATCATGCTTTGGCATGTCTTGCAGCTTCTCTCCAACATAGAACCTTGAAAAGCTTCTTGCATTTAGTTTATGACTCAAATAATGTACCCATACAAACTATCCAAAGGCCACCATATGGCCTATAATCCAAAACTCCCACGTAGTCACATAAAAATATGTAATTGGAATCCTCCATCAAGACAGCGTAGTATCTCAAGGGCACCATAATGTATCTTCAACAGCAGTGACGGAATCCAAGACCATTTGCAGAGGAGAAACGGCAAGCACACATCACATAGCAACTGTCAGAAGAACAAGAGCTTCACTCAAAGTCCCTACTATTCCTCAAGTCCTCATCTTCAGACACTGAAAAAACTATACAGTCTGCGGATAATGTCCTCTCTTTTCGAAAGCCTGCAGAGAATCCAAACGTTTCAAAACGAACCACATTCTAAAGCAACACTTCCCTGATGATAATGCTGAGCCATTAGCAATTTCGAAGCAGCACTCCATCCATAATCATGTCTTGTAGTAATGCAAATCATAAGCCAGTAAAACTTTCATCAAGCACACTGCCGCCACTAGCATAACCAACAAATAAACCAAAATAAACTATTTCCCTATAAATATGTAAATAGAAAACACACCTCAGTAATATGATCCAGAGCCACTACTGCCCATGTATCCACCACTGCCCGCACTTCGACCACTATAAAGAGAGTAAGAACTACCACCAACCTGCAAAAATCAAACATAAATAAATTATTTTAGAAATGGAAACCATCAGGCCTAAAAGTCAAACATCAAAAACTAATAGAAAGGTTAGAATCATACACGTTCACGTGACATGTATTCACCACCATAACCAGAGGAATAAATGCCACCCACATCACTGCTACTTACGGACCCTAAACATAACAGGAAGAATTATGCACAGAAAACATAATCAGTTATTGTTTACAACTGACACAGCCACATTTAACAATGAGGAAAATTGAAGGATGCAGTTATTAACCTCCATAACCCATGCCATGACGACTCCTATAGATTGCATCATGACCAGAGAAGCTCCTGCTGCTACCATAAGCTCTACCAAGCCTGTCAGCAATGACATATAGATTAGGTTCACAAACTGTTTTGAAAAAGCTCATGCCACCAGCCAATATAATCTTGATTTTCGGAGATAAATGCATAAAACATTGACATGTGTCAGCTCTGATGAAATTGCATAATGAACATACCTATCAGAATAGATATCGTTGTAGTCATCTCCATAGGCCAAACGAGCTCTTGATTGACGGGGATCAGCATACCGTGGATCTTCATCCTATAGAGCAAACAAGCTTACAATTAGCAGATCAAGAAAAGCGAGTGACAAACAAAAAAACAAAAAATGAACAAAAGTAATCATATAACCAACTGCAACCACCTTGTGCAGCAAAAATTGAAAGAAAATATCACGAACCATTAATGAGAATGGACGCTTTGATCCAGGCAAGGGATTGAACTCTCTCCCACGGCTTTCACGGAAACTTGGGTGAGACCTCTCCAGTCTTCTCCCATACCCCTCATCAGCATAGGCTCTCCTAGCAACCCGCACGGCACCATGTGGATCATCAGCAGGATGAGAAGCTCCTCGAGAAGAGTATTCATCCCTATAAGATGACCGCCTGTCAGCTGCAGCTCTTGGCCCATAATCTGTGGAAACTCTGCTGCTTCTAGGTGGATGAAACTCCTCATGTCTTGCATATTCCCTCTTTAAACTACTTCCCTTGGGATATGGTGCAACTGCTCATATGCATCTATTAATTTAGGATGAAAAGAAAAAAAATGGCTTAATGATAAAGTACAACATGAAGAATAAAGAAAGTCACCAGGTAGCCTTCTTTCATAAGATCTTGTAGGAGGAGGCAGATGCCGAGTTCTATCAGTTAGCCCTCCATATGGACGTCTATCCCTTGCTGCAGCTGGTCTCCCACGAGTGGGTGGAAGATGACTCTGTGAAGTAGATCCTCGTGCTGAACGACCGGTTAAGGCTTGACCTAGTAAACCACGATTATATCCACCCACATTTCGAGAAGGCCAGCGAGCAATTTTATGGTCACTTCGCGCAGAATGCTTTCCTCTACCTTTCTGATTTGGTCTTGACAACCCAGCTCTCACTTTTACCTGCAAAAAAGCCATTGAGATGAAAAATGCTTTATAATGAAATCGAATGTTTGCGAAAAAGAAATAGAGGGAAATAGAGGATGACAAGGAAAATCAAACCAACCTTGTTATTCCCTTCACCTAATTCCATATTATTAATTGCTTCAGCACATGCTACTGCAGCATCATGAGAATCAAATGTGACGAAACCAAAATCTTTTCTTTTTGCAGAAGGCATGTTCCGAGCTAATTCAACTTTATCAATTTTTCCAAATTTATTCAAGTATTGCTTAACTTGGTCTTCATCCCAGGATGCAGGTATTCCATCAACAAAAATAGTTTTAACCTGGCAAACATGATAGATAGCACGTCACAAACAAGCTCCTTAAAACAACCAAACACAAGAAATAGTGTCTACCAAGGAAGTATAAACAACACTATCTGACAGCAGGCAACCTGCCTTTAATAGCTAACGCACAGCATACAAAAAGACATGCACACTTAAAATCAAAACTCTTAAAAAGTGCCCGAAGCATTTGACATAGAAGATACCTGTGCCATAACTTCATCATCTGGTTCAGTAAATGAATCTGCAAAAGATATCTTTGCGCTCCTATCAACTCCAAAAACAACTTCCCTTCTTTGCAAACACTTAAAAGCATCCATTGCATCAGAACGAGATGCAAATTCTAGAAAAGGCAAACCCACGATTCTTCCCTTCATTGTTGCCATCAACAACCAAGGTCAAATCTTCATAGTCGACAACACCATAATGTTTTAGCTTTTCCTTCAACTGAAAATAGTGGACAGATGAGCAAAATTGCTTTCCTGAAAATCACATGATAAAGAAATAACAAGGATAATTACCGTATCTTTGGTCCATGTCTTGTTAATATTGCCAATAAAGAGGGTGTCATTGTCATGGCTGGGTGAGACACCACATTGTTTCCCATTGATCTAATCATTGAAAATGCAGACAACAAAAATTAGAAATACGGTAAAAATTTCTTGTTCTAAACCAGGCAAAGAAAATTGAAGCTGTACCATTGGGGTTTTAAGTTCCATAACAGCACGTTTTGCTTGCTCTGCAGTTGCAAAACGCAAGAAAGCAAAACCTTTGTTTTTCTTGGTTTGAGGATTCTTCATCAACCTAATTTCCACAACCTCCCCGCGCCAACAAACACTTTCTGAAGATCTTCTTCAGTAGTTTCTTTTCCCAGGCCACCAACAAATATTTCAAACTCCTTTCGCTTTCTCCTCTCCTTTACAACCTCGTGGTGCTCTTCATGCTCAACTACATCTTCATGTTCTTCCGCTTCATCAACAATTTCATCTTCCTCACCAACTTCCTCCACCCCATCCTCCTCTTCAACCATGTCACCCTCATCTCCTTCCACAACATCCCCTTCAGCATCATCCCCTTCATCGTACTCATGCGCATCCACAAAATCCTCCTCTCTGTCATCATACTCCAAAACCGGATCTTCCTCCGGCTCATACTCCTCCTCAGGCTCATTATCATCCAATTCCAAACGCTCACCTCTATCTTCTTCTTCAAAAGCCTCTTTCATCCCCTCTTCCTCTGTCATTACAAAAATTAAGGTCAAGCAAACTACCATATTAAAATAAAAAGAGAATTAACAAAAAATAATAATAATAAAAGTATTTCCTAACAAGCAAGTTCCATACTTTATTCATCAATATTCCTCCAAAGTTACATGCAAGCAATACCAGACATTTTAACATTGCAACTTGAAAGATATAAGTATATAGGACTAAATTAAAAGTACAAAAAGACAGTAAAAAAATTCTAGCAAGCAAGCGCATCAATATTCCTCAAACGCTGCATGCAAGCAATGCCAACTATATTATTACTGCAATTTGAACTTTATACTCCAATCAAAACAATAGAAGCACAAAGAACTATCTTTTTCTCCAAGAAATCATATACATTTCCAAAAGAAAAGAAAAGAAAAAGAAAAAAGAGATAAAAAGAATCAAGTCCTGCCCCAATGCCCTCTGCTTTCCATTGACAAACTACCTTGGACACACAAAGACTCAATCTTCAAAGACCAAAAAAGGCAAACAAACTCCTCACCCAAACTCCCATTGAGCTCAATTCCGGAATCCGGATGCCGCTCCGGCGTCAATTCCTCCAAATAGCCCCCCAAGACCACAACCTCCTCCTCCTCGACCTCCACCGAATTCTCCGCCCTCGGCGCCGACCTCACAGCCCGGGCCCATCTCGCCGGCGACGGCCCCCCTTCTTCGCCGAACGAGGCGGCATCGTCCGCAATTGAACCCAGTTTACTCCGATTCCGAGCAGCAGCGGCGAAGAAGTGGTCGGAGAAGAACGTCGAAGGCGGCGAAGATGGAAGAAACCAAGATCGATCGGAAACCCTAGAATTGGGAACGGGAGAAGATTTTTGGTGGGTATTTGTATTTATATCTGTTGTTGAAGACATATATCATATGCCCTATGGAGGGCACCGGGTCCACATTATAATTTAATGGCATAATATGTTTTTTCAACCATGTTTAACCAAATTAAAGATTTTTAATTTATTATTACCTATAAAGAAGATCTTACTTGGATATGTATTAAAAATGTGACTAAATTAAAGGATTATATTCTACTCATTTAAAAAAGGTTTGTTCAAAAAAATTATATATTTGCTTGTAATTAACCCTAACCCATGATTTGTTTTTACTCGTGACCACTAGCCTAATAAATATTCGTAGTCTAGCTAACCATCAATGTGAAATCAGAAAGGTCTTATATATGTATAATGACTCGGCTTAAAGTATAATTTAATGTATTTAAGTCATATTATTAAAATTTGGTTAACCATTTTTAAATAAATGATTTATCTTACTATATTTTATTTTAGGCCTGATTGTTACAAATTATTCAGGTTGAGTGTGTGTTGGAAAACTCCATCACATGATCCACGTTCAAAGTTCAAACTCCTTTGCATTAAGGGATGGGAGTTATGCACTCAAGTCATTATTATCCACAATAATTGTATAGACAAGTAAATATTCATTTAATTTAATTTATATTATTACTATTAGTCATTACCGTGAAAATCGAATAGATCATTTGGGTTAGGTCCTTAACTATTTTGATTTAGTTTTTCGTATGGCTTTGAATTAATAAATGGAAATTAATTTAACCAAATCCATCTAATTATAAATATATTCTAAATTTGATGATTTATGCTGATTATTATTCAATTATTTTATTTTATCAGTGGAATTTAATGTGTTTAGTGAGGTGTATATGTTTAGAATTATTTTTTATATGATTATGTTTGTTAAAATATGGTATAATTTTGATAGAATAAATTAAAATTTTGATTGAATAATTAAAGAAACCTATTTTATTTAATGAAATTTGGTGATTTGGTCACCAAATCGATCAAATTTAGACCGGGCATAATTTCGGCTAGGTTTTAGCTGTGAAATCCAATCACCCCTACCTTTTTTTAAAAATGCTTGAATTCTCCTTTCTATTTTTTCATATACAAGGGATGAGATCATAGTTTAATTGACTTTTTTGCGTTTTTTTATTAGATGTCAAAAGACTATATAATTAAAAAGCCAACTTATTTATTTTCAAATTTGTTTTAAGATCAGTGGGTGATGAATCAGAGTTGGCACATAGGAGCGATTTAGTGAGATTGGCCATAGTACATGTTTGGCAATGAGAACATTGACTAAAAACTGTACTTTATTTTTTACAGATAGTGTAGTGAGGCTTTATCCTAGGAAGTAACTAACTTATTTATCATATTACACTTAGGCCAAGTAAAAGAGAATTTTATGATCAAATAGTGAACTAGTTTTTTTAAGGATTCAATGGATGTTTGTGACATTCATACCTGAAGACTTATAAAATTTATTTTTTATTAGACTAAGGTATATGTTTGTTAATAAATAGAATTAAAAATACATGTTAATTATATAAGTCTTTTTATAAAACATATAGCTTTGAGTTGAGTATAAACGAGCTTGTACCGACCACATTAGAGTCCGAGTAAAATTTAAAATCAAGTTTTTGTTAATTTAAAAATTAGGTTAAATCATGCTCACATGAACTCTGAACAAACCCAATAATATGGGGCGGAACTTAACTAAACTAAGCAAACTATGTTCTAACATTATATTATTGAATATAAATAATCTTTAGGACAAATAACGTATGAACTCATCACAATCTCTAGCTGTTGTAGAGCTCCAAGAGGAAATGATCTGTAAATTTGTCATTAACTAATGCAGTTTCTTACAATATGTCGTTCCAAATTTATCACTAAGCATTATGTTATGGTAACCACTTCACTAAAAAGGTGACCCAGATCATACAGAACAAGGCAGTGATAGAGGCAGATCAGTATGGTATAGACTGCGCTGCCAAAACGCCTGTTTAATACAATATCTTCCATAAATATAGGTATTAGCAATGAGCAAGTTAATATACAGCATGAACACTAAAATTACAGCAGATAAGATCTCATTTGCATACAAACAAAGAAGCAGAGTAAAGAGTTTTTCCATACAAACTCAGTACTAGTATGCTAAATGGCTCGGAGAACCTTCGAACATAGTGTGCCACATGTAAGCTCTTGAAAGTACCATCTCTAATTCTTGGTGACCCCATTGTTGAGTGGGCAAGTGCTGCAGGAACATGACCATTTCCTGGAAGTCGAGCTTTTGAAGCTTGTCCGACCACTGAGAATACCATCGACAATAATAAGACAAATGGAAGCGAACAGAAACAAATAAAGGATCAGGAATATGTAATCACCGTCAAAAGAAAACTAGCAAAAATGTAAACCAGGAAGTCTGGCAGAGCATCTCCTTCAGCAAGATATGTATCCCACAAACGTGTGACTAAGTGGAATGGGATCTGTGAAAAATAGAGATAACATAGCTAAATTTCCAAACTATTGGATGCATATATACATCAAATGAACAGTTATGGTTGAATCATTCAAAACAAACCTCGCGGATTAGCAGGCAGTTGAACCAGCGAAATGCAAACTGAAGGAACTCCAGTCCTTGCTCATCCATATGCCTTGAAACAGGTTCTAAAAATATTAAAAACAAAAACACCATTATTTCATTCAACCACAAACCCATAAATACGTACAATGTAGTCCGTGAAACACAAAAGCTACCCTACATTCCTGGTAAAAATCTTGGATAAACAGAATGCCAACCAAGTACCCAGAATTGGGACAGGTCCTATTAGATAAAATCAAAGGAAAAAGCATATTCAGAACAATCCCATAACTGTTTCTAGCCAATCCAAGCTATACTTACTTGCAGTTGAATAAATAATGCTAACAAGAAAAGGATAAGAATTTTAATTAGGTCATCAAACAAACTCCCTAAGATAAAGATCTAAATTACCATCAATTCGTCGAACCACGTCCTTGAGTTTGAAAATGAGTCTCTGGATGCCTGGTTGAGCAAAAGTATAGTGATCTTGCATGCCATCAAGCAATTTTGACAAACACCAGAAGCAATCAGCTTCCATGTCAAAGATTTCAGATTCGGACAAATCAGAATATGACCATTTGTCTATATTGTCTTTAAAGCGTTCAGACAAGAAAACAACCACAAAAGGAGTGACAAGGTCATTTATTCCCTGAACATATCCACTTGCTGGATGACGAATTGCCCTGAAAGATCACAGAAGAAGACACAAGTACCAAAGTAGTACCTTAGTGAAAATAGTTATATGGAAATTTTTATTAGCTTGATCAGATATATTGAAACAAGAGCGCTAAGGATTTCTGTTCATTTGTTAAAAAGAATATTGTGTTGTACAACTCAGTTTACACACTCCAGCAGTCACCATATTTAATAGGAGGCATTTCCGGAACATTTTTTAGAAATATTGCATGTACTACTACATGCTGATTAATCGTCCAAAAAACCACAACTGAGCAGGACAGTGACATTAAAGTGAGATTGAAATACCATACCATATGTAAAGTATGCGTTCCAAAGACTTTTGAACTCCATCCTGCTGGAAAAATGAAAAATCAGGAACAGTCCTTGGACAGTCAACCGCAATCTAGAGACAAAACATGTCATGAGAAAGTCAGAATATTAAAAAAGAAAATTTATAAATTTTCATCAAATAATAATATCCTTACTTGGCGTAACATGTTGATCTCCTCATCTGAACGCTCGCTATCTGGAATATCATAATGCTGAGCAATGTAATCAATGTAGTCATCGCGCTTCCTCTTTAAAACCGTTGGTCTTCTATCTGAATTAGATGGCGCATATCCCTGTTGTCAGCTCATGTTTTAACCCCAAATTCTTTTATTTAAAAATAAAAATATGAAACATTGATATGATAAGAAAGTGAAACAGGATAAGAATCTCAAATATTTAAAGTAAAACATCCGCATGGGGAACATTATAATAAATTCTTCTAGGAAATAGCAATCTCAGATTTTTTATAAAATACAATCAGAGACGACCCCTAAAGTATTTTTCAAACACTGTTCACGTTAAATATTTCGACTGTGGATGCAGCTCTCTTACCTCTGTTTGACCATATTTCACTTACGTGTTCAACAAACTCATCATCTATACAAGGTTTACAATCTTTCCATTAACCCTCAACTTTTAAACAACTAAAACGCTCAAGCAGTAAACCTTACTAAAATTATGAGACTCTACTTTCTTGAAAGCACATCGTACAGAAGGCTCTTAAAATGATCATGCCTGACTGAAATATGTCCTTCTCCATTTGTCTACAATAGTTCTTTTATCATCATATTTCTTATCCAAACATCATGGGAACCACACAAAATACGTGCAAGAATCGTCATGATATGGCCTAAAATTCTTGCAAGACTCATTTCCAAATCAAGAATCATCCTTGTTCACTAGTCAAGCCTACCCACAATCTGAATATTACATGATGAGACTAGCAACCCATTTAGCCAGATTCACCCTCCTAAAAATAAAAATAGATATCAAATAGAACAAAATGCCAAACCTCTTAGCTCTTTCACTATTGACTATTATTATCACCTTACTTTACTTGGTATCAATCAACCCAAGAAAAAACTCTGCACAGTTAACAATAAAATTTTAACCATTTAGAAAAGATTAATATTTATTGTCATGCTTAGATGTAAATGTAATCTAAACATCTTTACTATCAGTTATGCAATGAAAATTTTGTAACAGCAAAGAAAAGCCTCTTTCAGCATAATTTCTTTTAGAACGGATAGGAACAAACATCATGGTTCTTCAGACTTGGAAAATATTTCTCAACCAACAACCACCTCCTCATGCCTATTAATTCGAACAAGTATCTAATGAAAGATAATGCTGAAACTCCAACACATTTTTCTCTCTTTCATCATCTAAATCTATGCGTCAATCAGCTATTAAACGTTTATGCAACCAACCTCAGCTCATCTCACTAACATGACAATGATGAACACTATAGAAAGATAAATATATATGCCTTTTTTTAAAAAAAAAAGCACTTGCTGTGGGACTATATCATAATCGTTTAATTGTCTACAGATGTTTAAATTATGATCTGTAATTTAACCCCTTGGGGATTTTACCTTCCCGTATTTGAACATTGATAGGTCAAAGATAGGTAAATGTGAAGAAAAATGATCTTTAGTTCTGTCATTTGGGATCTAGTTGATGAGGAAGAAGTAGATAGTTTTATCTTTCATAGGAGCATCTTTGCCACAGTACTTGCCTTGTAGGGAAATGATTGGTTCATCCAAACTTAATGGTATTAACTAAACGTGGGCCAAACTTCAACAAGCGCAGTGTACCAGTTTCTTATTAGAAGCGTTTGTTATCAAGCCCCTTCACTCCTCATGAATGCCGCTCATAATTGTCACTTACAATTCTAACTACAGACCCACACATGGAGCAAAGCAGTGATATCCAACTCTGGCAATAAGTTCAATTTTTTTGTAAAAAAATAAATGACTCAAATTTGTGAATTAGTTTGCACTGAACATACCAAGAGAAGTCTCCACACATTTGGACGCATATATGGGGGTATTCCACTCCAGGCCAACTCCCTCAGAGCCTCTGATATACAAAATGAAACAAAAGTATAATGTAGAACAGCCTGAAAAATGATTCTAATGGTTATATATCATCAATTTTAAGATGAAACTACAAACCATGCATATCTAATTGTGATGTAAGTTACACTACCTGTTTAATTTACTGGCTCATGAAACTTTTAGCAGACAACGGGTTCGTATTTAACACTACATTAATTTCAAATTAAAATTTTATGCAACCACTATGGTGGAAATTTTCTGCTAATTAATTGATAGCATCAACCTTCATTTGGTAAGAAATCAGTATAAGTCTTTAATAAATTACCTAATTGACCAATCACATCACAGAGTAAAAACAATATACGTCAAAGATAAGGTGGAACAAGAGGCCGAGAGCAAATTTAATTGGCAATGTAGTCATACCCAGCTTAACAGTTTGTCCAGAGAGTTCTTTCACAAACTTTGCAACTCTTGCAGAATCAGTGCACCTTGCTCCAGAAGTCACTTTCAGCGCATCTAGGGATGTGCTTTCACTGTTTGAACTATTTGAATTCATCTCATTCACATTGTTGATCATTTTCCCAGCCTTTGGATGCTCTCTCTGTTCAAACAAAATAAGTAGAAGAAAGTAAATACATGATTCAAAGTACGATAAAGAATGCAAGCATAATATTATCAGCTTACCTCACTTGAACTAGGTTGCCAGAGCTCTGTTGATTTCACGTCGTTTTCAGAGCGGCTCCTCTCGAGGTCAGGCGATAGCTCGGCTGTCCTCGGCTCATCAAACGACTCTTTCCTAGTAATCAGAACTTTACCAGGAAAGCTCCGACCTTTCAACAATCTGAGCAACAGCAAGACAATTTAAAATCCAATTCAGAATGATGTGAAGCGCAACTCTTCATCAATTGCAGAAAACGCTCTGGAAAGTAATTATCCAATTCGCATAATTCCACATCCTATGATAAATTTCTCATCTAATGGCAGGCAAATGCAGCAAGGACAGACATAATTCGACATTCCACAATGATTTCGCAACATTGGAGATCCATCTGATACAGATCCAGTGCGATTTCCGATCGGGCTCACCCCAAGCACAAAACACCAAACAGTCAGATCCAGAGCATCCACCAAACCATAATCGCATCAAAAAATTGCTACACGCAACAGTGCTACTCTTAATCACCCAAAAAAACACAAATTTGATCGAATCTAATTCGGCATCATCGCATGAAAGACAAAGTAAAATAAAAAATTGAAAGGAGCACAAGTGGTGATGCTACAGGAATGGAAGGAACGAACCCTTGGACGCTGCGAAGGGTTTGGTTGAAGCGGGAGTCGGGGGAGTCGCTCCTCTGATCCTCGCCGCCGCCGCCGCCGCCGCCGCCGCCGCCGCCGTTCCTCATTGCTGTCGCTCCGCAGCTGTCGCTACCTCACCCCCATGGCGACGCCACGCCCTCTGAGCTACCATTTTTTTTCTTCAAAAACTATTTAAAACTATTTTGCCCATTTCCTGATTTCTTTTTCTTTTTTTCAAATAGACAAACTACTAAATTTTGGGTAGTTATTAGATCGGTTTTGTGTGTGAAAATGTGTTTAATCATTAAAATTGAATTTTTTAGAGGTGAGCGAACGATCGAACGCCCAAATCGAAATAAATAAGTATTTGTGATCGGAATCTCACCAAATAAAATAAATTAATTATAGATATTTTTTGTCTGATTAAACATCAAACACAATTATTAAACCTAAACGCAATTAATTATGTGTTTTGAACTTTTTAATGATAATTTCATATTTTTCATTTAAATATATATTTTAAAATAGGGATTTTAATTTTTATATTATTTGTTTAGAGAGTAAGTAAAAATAAAGAGACACTGACAATTTAAATGAGTTATTAGTCTTCTATGAGAAAAAAAATATTTTTTTATAAGATAAATAATATATTTATATTTATATTAATATTAATATATAAAATTAAAGACTTTTAATATAGTATTATCACGTGTCAACTCATTATTTTATACTATTATTTTTTATTATTTCTTATTAATAAAATATTATGTTTAATATAATTAGAATTTGTTTTAAATCCTTTTTTTATTATAATTATGATTTGTTTTGTTAGGAGTCATCTAATTATTTTTAAAAATAATTACTTTATTTTTTATTAATAAAAATATTAATTTTTTATTATAATTAGAATTTGTTTTAAATCACTTAATATTCTTATTTGTATAAGATTTATACTTATTTAATTATGTGGATAATATTTATTTAATTACATAGATGATTTCTACACCTAAGAGAAAAAACTCACAGTGGTTTCAAGATCAAAGGAAAAATATAAGAAGAAAGAGAAGATAAGAAAGGAAAAATATAAGAAGAATGAGAAGATAGGAAAGGCTGAAGAGGATTTTGGAGATTTGAAGTAAAGAACTAAAAATAGTTAGGCTATCGATAAAGGAACTTTACCGTTTTCTACCCTTGAAAAAGAAGAAAATCCAAGTATATATGATGGAATTAGGGAAGCATCGAAAAAACCCAAAAGAGAATTTGATGAAATAAAGCCACGAGTGATATTGAAATAGATGGAAGCCCTCTTTGGAAAACTACTAAAAGATAATATAAAGAAAATCCAAATAAATCATATAGATTTGGAGAACCATTGGGGCATACTTTTAGTGGAAATCTACTTATAATTGAAAGATCATCTCCACAATTATGGCCAGTTGAAATTGACATATGGGAACAATGTGCAACTCAAAAATGGTTTACTAATGAAAGACAACACCTAGATATGTTTAGTTTCTTAGAAACAACTTTAAGAAATGTCGTGTTAGGAATTTGGCAAAGTAAAAAAAGAGAACATGCAGAACAAATAAACGCTATAAAAGCATTAGGAAGAAACCCTTACAACTTTACAAGCTTAATAAGAACTATGCTTTTAGGAGTTGATCCTGCAAGAGAAAATACAATAATCCAAGATACTGCTATCAGAAATCTAGAACAATTAAATATAAGAGATTTCTATTATATAGTCCAATTTACAAATGATTTTGTCGCTTTAATATCAAAATGAGGAAAAGCATTTGATGATGAATTATGTAATAAATATTTTGTAAAATTACCTTGAGATTTAGGAAGACAAATAAACTTAAAATGGTTGGAAGAATATGGACTACAACAAGGACTTGGAATAGGACCAAGAGTAAATTTTACCTTCCAATATTTAGCTGATAAATGCCGAGATATAGCCCTAAAAGAACAAATTCGAAAGCATTCCTATAGATTTTGTAAAACAACCATATATAATCCTCAACAATATGGAGAAAAACCCCAATATACCAAGAAAAAGATTTTGAGAAAATCAAAAACTTATAAAAATAAAGATCATAAAAAACCAATAAAACAGAATTATGTAAAAAGGGTGTCAACTAAAAAATGTCAATGTTTTATCTGAGGAGAAGAATCTCATCTAGCAAACACTTGTCCTAAAAGAAATATTAATAGAGAAAGAGGAGCTTTAATTGAAAATCTAGATGAAGAAGTTGTATCTTTAGACTCTGCCGATGACTCTGTATATAGTATTGTAACTATATCGAATGAATCTGAAGTACCTCCTATACTATATATTTTCCTTAATGAATTAATCCACGAAGATTGTATACATGAATGGAATCATCAAGGAGCAAGTGACAGTGTGCCATGTAGCATATGTGGACTATACCCTGATATTATTCGAAGACACCAATGTACAAAATGTCTGCAAGAAATCTGTTTTATTTGTATTAAGAAATTATATAATATTAACCCTATTATAAAACCTCAAAAAGAATCAATTAATATAGAAGCACTCGAAGAGAAAGTCAAAAAATTAGCTATAAATATAAATTATATTAACTTAAGGCTAGAATTACCGGAAGAAAAACATCCCAAGACAAATAAAGAAAAAGGAAAATTTATCATCCAAGAAGCTGAAGAAGAGGCTTTTAAAGCAGCAAGTCTCGACTATAATCATAATGATGAAACCATAATTCCTATCTCAAACCAAAAAGCGTCAACCTTAATAAAATTAGAATGCCGAATCTGGTTTTCAAACACTAACTTTATTGATGTCATGGCTACCCTCGATACTGGATGTTCTACTACTATGATAAGTTTTCACTTAATACCTCAACATTACTTAACCAGATTATCACAAAATGTAAACACTAGAAGTGTAGATGAAACTATTATTATTATAGAATATAAGATAGAACAAAAAACACTAAAGACTCTACTGTGAAGTTGTCGTCATTGCCAGAGAAAGCAAAGCAGTATTAAAGGGCCAACTTTGTAAACTTTTTTCTATGGACACCGGTCATTCCCGTCTCTCACGTGGTGCTCTAAGGGGATAAAGAGAAGTAATCTTCAGGTCTGTATGAAGTACCACCAGATTCAGTTGCCACTGTCATTGGAATTTTCTCAGGAAGTGCAGGAAGTGGCTGATCGGATAAGGCAGAAAATAGAGGAGATTGAAGCAGAAAACTATCGTAGAGAGCTGATTTCGCGGCAATTTTTCCAAACCAATGCCGGTCATTCCTAGGCCCGAAGTAGTCATCAACTTGAATCTAGCGAAGTGATCTACAAACCCAAATTGAGTTTCACCGGAGTTCATCACCACCGTCACCGAAAAAAATTCGGGAAGTGACCCATTGGAGAAGAAAGAAAACATAACAGTAAGCGGCAGCAAAAGTTCTATTTCGTGGTAGTTTTTCGATCAATGTAAGTCGTTCTTGACTCCAAAGTGGTGTCATAAGAGTTCTTGACTCTGAAGTGGTGTCATAAGAGGATAAAAGAAGTAATCTTTAGGTCTGGGTGGAGTACCATCGGATTTAGTCGCCGCCGTCATCGAAAAAACCGCTGCCAAGGTCTCAAAAGCCGCCGCTGCATCACGCCTAAGTGGGTTTATTAGGCCTAATTATTGGACAGAGTCCGCTTGTTTTGCCAGGTTCGCGATTAGATCTAGTTGCCCCACAAATTAAGTAGACCCTTGAATAGGCCTGGAGTCAAGACTGCATCTGTGACCCATCTACAACTTGGATTTGAATTGGCACATTGCACAACTGCTGAGAAAAGAGGGCCTGTGCATGCCACCCGGCCCGGTTCAATATTTATTTGTTTTGAACCAACCCAAAGTGGTCTGGTTCAGTCCATTAAAAATTTGGAAATAATTTTGAAGGTCTTATAGACCTCGGATTGAGCCAAAACTTGTTACCCCACAGTGTTTGAGCACCCCGAACACAATGATGGGGTGGCGTTGGAGTCAAAGATCTCAAAGGTAAATTTATTTAAAGGAGGAAAAATTCATTATTTTATGTAAAATGTAAAATTAAAGGAGAAATATTGGATTGTGAGTACTAATCTCACCGTAGATTGACTTAGAGATTCAAGTTGAACCCTTAGGAACCATGTAAAAATTTTCTTGCATGCTATTTTGTGTGTTTGTGACATTTTCTATTTTAATTGCACTATATCTTTACACGGCAAGGGCACCTCGGTCCCAACGAACTCTCAAACCCGGATCGAAAAGATATGATCCGCGGGGGCGGACGATCCCGCGCTTGAACAATTCTTCTGTTACAATTGGGGTTTATTTCAATTTCTATCGTAATTAAAATTTGTTTCAAATCCTTCACCCACTCATTGTGAGAGTTAAAAACTAGTACTGATATATAAAACATAAGATCCTAATATGGTGCTACCAATGTATTCTAATTATTTTACAATATTACCATTTATTTTTTATTAGCAAATATTTTACTTCAATATTGTAATTGAGATTTGTTTCAACTCATTTAATGTTTTTTTCTATTGCAAAAAAGATATGTTTTGCCACGTGTACTGTCATATGTCATCTAATTATTTTACATTATTATACTTTATTTCCTATTAATAAAAATTTTACTTTTTTTATTGTAATTAAAATTTGTTTTGAATCTTTTAATACTTTTATATGGTGATTAGGATTTGTTTTGTCACATATTATCTAATTATTTTACAATATTATTATTTTTTATTTTTTATTAGTAAAAATATTACTTTTCTATTGTAATTAGGATTTATTTTGTTACATGTACTACAACATGTCATTTAATTATTTTACAATATTACTCTTTATTTCCTATTAGTAAAAATTATACTTTTTTATTATAATTATGATTTATTTTAAATCTTTTAATACTTTTTATTGTAATTAGGATTTTTTTGCCATGTGTAATCTAATTAATTTATTATTTTTATTAGTAAAAATATTACTTTTCTATTGCAAGTAAGATTTGTTTCAAATTCTTTAATATTTTTCTATTGTAAATAGAATTTATTTTTATTTCTATTATAACTATAATTTATTTCGAATCCTTAGCCACGCATCGGGTTAGGGGCTAGTTAGACAAGATAATAAATATGAATTAGAAATAAATTCTCATATGGATTAACTATTGGCCATTCTCGAACATGACCCACCTAACCCAAGAAATTTGACAAGAAATAGCTTGACTTTTTATGTTTATGTTGACATTAATTGGTGGATATGAACAATCCTTTGTTGGATATTCCATGTTCGACTTGACTGAATAATTTTAGCCTCTGAAAGAAGTTTTTTTCTTTTTAATATATTATATATATTATATATATACGGGTAGCGGCTGCCATCGTGGGCCGTTGGATTTCAATCCAGCGGCCCATAGCTCTTCCCGAGACCCGCCCGCCCGACCACCCCCGCCCCCACCGGCGGCCCCTCACCTGCCACGATGACCCCCTTCGCCGTGCCCCCGCTCGCCCCAAGCTAGAGTGGCCCCCCATCCCACCGCCACCTACCGCCTCGACGGCGCCCTCCCCCGCTCCCTCCTCCCCACCCCACCCCGTCGATGCCCTCCCGCCTGCCGGTGCCCGCCCCCCCCCGTCCCCTCACCCCAGGCTGCCCCTTCAACCCCCTGTCATCGCAGTGGCCCCCTAGTGTTCCCCCTGCCCCCATTCGCGGTTGTGCCCCCACCACAAACGTGCCCCACTCCCGCAGCAGCGCAATCGAGTAGGCAGGCTCGGGTCTCAAGGTGGTGGGACCTGTGAAATCTCTGACTGTTGGATTTCAATCCAGCGGCTCCAGATTTCCATCCTCTGCAATGCGCCGCTAACAGTGGGCAACACATTTGCAAAGATATATACATATATATATATATATATATATATATATATATATAAACCAATTTGTCTATTTACCTTTTTTTTAAATGTGTTATTGATTTATTATCATGAAAATTTTGTTCGGCTATAAATATTAAATCTAGAAGAAATTGATTTGAAGTTTTGACTCAAAGACAAATAGAGCAGTCTCACATTTGTCTTGAATGCTCATTGATATTTTATGTTAATATAATATTTTTATACACGTTTTAATTCTTCTTTGATGAGTTAAGCCAACATAATGAAAGTGCATGTCATAATAATTCTTTTAAATATAAATTATAAATGATTCTATTGTTTTTTGTATAAAATTACTCCAAAATTAAGATATATTGATCTTGAAATAAAAATTTAAAATAATTTATACATAATAAGAATATTCATAAATATAAATCAAGTTAACTCATGATCAATTCAGCAGCTAATCAACTAAAATATTAAGTTCGAACCGGACAAATTTAAATTAAACAAAATTCAAGTTAACTCGTTAGATAAACAACCCTATTTCTTTAAAATATTAGAATTGGTTGAATTCGTTCATTGAAATACTAATTGTTGAGATTCAAAAAAATTCTTTACTAATGAAGTTGCGTTGAATTAGTTGGATTACTCTGGGCCTTAGCATTTGTTACAGCAGTCAACGCTACCCATCGAGCTAGCCAGCCCAACTCACGCAGGATAAGTGATTTAAGTTTGGTGGGCATTAGGTGCATTGCAAGTAGGTAGGGCTGCTAATTGAGCGAACCGGTTCGTGAGCATTTGGCATTCGGCTCGGTTCGACTCTATATTTAAATGCTCGAGCTCAAACTTGAAACCTACGAGCCGATTTTGAGCAAGACAGTGTTCGACTTGACTCGACTCGAGTTATAAGTCGAACTCGACTCCAAATCGACTTGTAGCTCGATTCGAATTCGACTTATAACTTCTACTCGATAAAATAATATAATAATATACATAATATCACTTGTCTACTCAAAATACATTTAAAATCATAAATAAATATTATTATTAACTATGTACTAAATAATGGTGGTGGTGGAGGTGTTTTATTTTTATTTTTTGTTTTCTTATTAAATATGGGTCGTCCTTGTAATCGAATGATTTAGATTAAAATTTGAGAGAAAAATATTATCTGCCTCCCAATAAGATAGTCTTTATATATATATATATATTAATAAGTTTAATTGTAACTAGTTATATTTATTTATATACAATAAAATAACAAAGTAGTGGGATAGCTTGGAGATCATGAGTTCAATCCACGCTAACTACATTTTTTAAATGAGTTACTTTTGACTTTATAATCGAGCTAGTTTCGAAGCTTGTCAAAATTAAACGGTTTAAGTGTTTTCAAGCTCGAGTCGAGCTCGAACAACATAAAAAATGTTCGAGTCGATTTTGAGCATATATGTTCAAAACTCGTTCAATTTCAAGCCGAGTTCGAACAAATTTTGATCTATTTGAGCTAAGTTCGAACACAAGTTGAGTTCGGCTTGTTAGCTTGATTAGCAGCCCTACAAGTAGGGGTGAGCATTTGATAGCCGTAATCCCTGTATCGACCAAACAGAATTACATTCGTGGGCTAGAGTTGTAACTCATACCCAATTACTATTAAAATTGAGCTGAAATGAACCAAAGTATTTCCATTAATTCGGTTCAGTAACTGAATAACCATATTATATCAAAAGTTATAAAAAAATAGATTTGTTTAATTATCTAATAAAAATTTTGTCATTATTTTAGTGAGCGTAATTATTTAATAAATAATTCTAAATGTATATATCATATAATTAATAAAAATTCATCTTAAATATATTATAATTTAATGATAAGTAGCATAAAAATATATATTTTTGAATATTTTTAAAAATTCGATTATTTTGGTTGCTTTGATTAGGTTAGGTTCCTGCCTTGGACGACCGTCAGGTTGTTGACAATATACTTCAAGGGCAGAACTTCTTGTTTGAAAAATTAATATATATGTCGCTTGTCTACACCCCTACCAAAAATCAAACAGGAAATGGTTCGAAACCGAACCGAATGAATAATTTAGTTTTCACCGTATTATTATGCTCAACCCAGATTGCAACCATCAAATGCCGAGCGCAGGCTTACTGGTGAGCAGTCCCAGCCTTCTCAGGGCTTTCAATTTGAGCTGAGGCACAAGCTACTGCTGCTTTGATCTTCTAATGCTAGGGAACTGGAAGTCTTTCAAAATTGATTTATAATGTTGTTTTACGCATTGCACGAGTTCAATCCTATTAATGTAATCACTGCTTTGTAATATATAGTGAATATGTTTCATATTTCATAGGGAGTATTTTCAATGAAAAGCAAGCAATGCATGCTCACAAATCAACAAGCGCATGCATGGTATCAAGTCATATGTCTATTCCTCATTTCTTGGCATCTTTTCACCCAAAGCATCTTAGCATGGGATCAATAGAAGACATTAGCTAATGTACTGCGTGACAATGAAGTATATGTAAATTATGTACAGTTGATGGTGAAGCCAACCTACCAAGTAAGAAGGAAAATGCAAGATTTATAACTAGTAAGCCTCCATAGAAGAATGTTGTTGGTAGTTAACATCTGTCAGACCAAAAACTGGCAAACTATGGTGAAGGTGGCCATAGGCACCAAACATAGCTCAAAGCTTTCTTCACCTTGGTTCAACCACTTAACCCCTTTCTCTCACACCTTCATATATAAACCACTATTTTGAAGCTGGTCACATTCAATGTGACAAACAATGAACTGAATGAAGTGCCCATTTCTCCATCTCGGTGCCGGCTGCTTGCCCGTGTGCTATGCAGCCCGCCAAGGTCCTGCCATGATGGAGTTCGACTGGCCCGAACCGAACATGTCAGACACAGTCGGGAGCACCACACGGCTGCCACCGGCAGGGCTAACTTGCCCGACAGGCTTTCCTCCGGAGCTACCAATTCACGGTTAAGGAGAGCCTGCTGGAGAAGGTGAAGAGGAGGTTGGTCGAGATCGCGGAGGTGGCCGTGGAGATTTTTCGACGGTTCGGGATGAGGTTCATGTGGCCAGGGTCTGGTTTGGGGCATCGCAGCGCCTTCGCCTGGCCTCACCCAGGTGCTTCCGGCCCATCTGATGTGGTTTGGAAATTGCCAACCACTTGAAGGAGCCCAGCTTGTGAGTTAGGTGGTGTTGGGTAAATGCTCAATTGCATGAGTCATTCATTAAGAATTTAAGATGGTGATTTCTAATTACTTGGTCATGGGTCGAATGAGATAATCCAATATGGCTATTAATCGTTTTTTTTAAAGTTTTTGGGAGTATTTTTAAGAGGAATGGAAGATTCCAACCTCACTAACAGATATGTAGGTTGTAAATCCTATTATGCATTTGTAATGTTAATTTTAATTAAGTTCATCTGACTTTAGTGCCAAATGTGTTTAATTTCATTAGACTTAAATTTGTGTTTTTGTTATTAGTTTTGATTGAATTAAAATTAGAAACTCCATTAACTACAAACATATTTTAGATTTTAAATGTTCCATGGGCACACGTGTGTTTAATATCACACATATACGTATTAATTAAAAGGCATCTTATATAATATTGTAATTTTTTATATTTGCTATTGCAAAAAAATATTTTTATTTTTTTCATTATATTTTTTTAAATTCTTGGATGTCTAAATCGGTAAGAGTAATCTTGACCTAGGAAATCAAACGCAAATTAAATTGCTTGCTTTTTTAACACAGGCAGGCAGCGTACAAGAGAAGATAGTTGGTCTATAAATAATCCAACAACCCCAAGACCCCCCTTAAGCCTGCTCCTTCTTCAACCATCGCTTCGCCCTCCATCTCCGTCGCCAACACTGCCTTCGGTGCCACACCACTACCGATCAACCCTGCCGGTCACCGCCAGAATATTGCCGACCATTCTCCCCGCCGTCCGGCCATTGCTCCACCTCCACGACGCTATGAAGCCATCGTGACCGTGTTGCCCTCCCATTGCTGATCCCGCCACCCGGCTTCAACTTTGCTCTGTATCGGCTTTGACCAGAGCGGAGCCCAACGCTGCCCATCTCGGCCGGATCTCATGATTGCTTGAACGCTTGCTGCCTGCTTGCTGCTGTTGATAGCTTGCTGCTGCTGTCAAGAAGAGTTTTGTTGCTACTTGCCCAAAGTGTCCTCTGCTGCTATTGATAGGTTGTTGCGCTCATTATTATCGCCAGGAAGAGAACCAAAGCGCCACCGTGGGGAGGAATTGCTGCAGACACAGAAAACAGAGCATAGAAAAACAGCCAACCTGCTTTAACATCAGACAGCTAGTTTTGAGAACATGCTATAGCATCAAGGAGTTTACATACGAGTCAAAAAATTGCGTTTGTTTGTTATTGGCTCTTTATCAATGCTTTACATGCTATTTAGCGTTTTTTTCATCCAGAACTGGTATTTAAAAAACAAATTGTCAAGCATTTTTAACATCTGTCATGAGCTCCATTTTTTTCTTGGGCAGTATAGCCAGAATGCATGGTGCTCGATAATTGCATGGAAGAGTTGGCTTCTAGATATCCCGCTTACCATGCGTTGAGGTTTGTCGCCCCCATTAGGGAGCTGGGAAACAGGATAGCCAAGAGGATGTGGGAAAGAGGACCCTTTGTTGCTCCCCATCTCCTGCTAGAGAAGGATGTCTGGATTCGTACAGGATGTTCACCTGGTCTGGGTTCAGACTATGATGCAATCATCTTCTCCGAGAGAAAGCTCCGGCCGGAGTACCTCTCCGGGAGGCTCAACATGAGCTACCACCAGCGCAAGCTTGCTGGACTTTGCCCCTCACCGGTTGGGGAGTTGCACAGTAAAGCCCAGAAGATCAAACATTTCAACAGAGCTTTTGATCATGTATAATGTATGCAAATGCAATAACACTATTTGGGTGGTACTTCTTAGGCTTTTGATTGCAATTGGGGCGCCGAGAAGTGCGTTGATATAGAGAGCCGGAGGGGGACCATTTGGGGGAGAAATCCAGGTCTGACTGCTTACCTTCAGCTAGGGTACCAGTCATGGATTTGTAAGAGTGAAGGTGTTGGTAAACTTACTTCGAATGGTTGCTGGGTCATCAGACATACACAAGCCACCGCAAGTCTATCAAGCCCAACAAGCGATGGATGCTTCCTGCAATGTTGGATGGCCAGGTAGAGAGTCCGAGCAACACCAAGATCAAGGGACCTACTTTGGCACCGGAGGAGGTCAGTTGGATGCAGAGGGAGGCACTGGAAACGCCGGAGACGAGGACGGAGAAGAGATGGCGGGATGTGGTTGCGTATCCTGTCCCAGAGTGCATGTGCAGGAGGAACGCCTGTCTTCCCTTCTCCATCAAGTGATGAACATATCTGTTCGAATTGTGCTGCCATGTCTTCAATGGTGAAGATCAAGCATTGTGTTTGCAGATGCTCAGATCCATATGACACCACCATGTATTCATCAATTGATGCAACCTTTTCCTGCCTGTATATCAATACTACATTTGTGGTACATATCAAATATAACAAACACATTTCAGAATATAAAAAACGATTCAGTGAGAGGAAGGAATCCTTGATGCAAAAATTGAACTACTAAGCAAAGTTTGTGTTTAGGCTGCAAACGAAAGATCATGCCTGACAAACACGTTAAAGAAACAGATGCAAAAATTATAACTATGGACGAACTTGTGAATAACTTACAAGTTACAAATCTAATAACTTACGTGTTACAAATCTGTTAAGTTTTATTAAAGTCAATAACAAATTTAGTTTTCTTAAAGTCAATAACAAAATCACTTCTATCAAGTTTATAAACAGTAAACATCAAAATCACTAAGATTATACATTCCTTCAAGAAACACCTTCATTCTAGTCACTGGAATAGTCCTCTTCTTCACGTTTTGTAACGACCCACCTGTTTCGAATCACAAGCAAGTATTACTATATGAAATTAAGTGTCTTATAAATTAATATTTTATTAATTTTTAAGATTTTTAAAATAAACCCATGACATAAAATTTAATATAATAATTATTAAGAATAATCTAAGCCTCATGAACCGAAATCTCATTGCTATGCAAACAACCAAAAGTATAACAACATATAGAAGACAAAAATAATAAATAACAGAGTTCTTCTCGACTTTACTCATCCTTCTATAATACTCGTACCTGTAGAGGCAATTCCATATTAGTGATAAAAATATTAAGTTAAATAATTACAAGAAACAAGTTAATATATTCTACAACATCTGAGTTTAAGTCTTTTAGTGATTATGAGCATATACCGAGCTCTTGTTATGCCGGAAGGGTGGCCGCTCATCCAGTTACAATTCAGCTTCAATCACATCTATGCGCACACACGCTACGTGGTCCTCGGCCTCTAGTTACCGATGTTTGTCATTGACTCACCCTCTGGTATCACAAGTGCATAATGAGTCGTCTTACGCCACTGTGCCCTGTCACCCCTTTCTGGCATGGGGGTTGTATTTAATCTTTCAAGAATTTTAAGAGTGTTGCCCCATGTCGGACTTGAGTCAATTCTTTGACCCTGGTCATGCTCAGCGCATGGTGAACGAATGTGAGCTCAGGTCGACCAAAACTCCCAAAGAAGAATATATAACATTTCGAATAATTATATGTACTTAGAATTGTGATGAGGCACCCACAACTACGACACATAATCCTAATAAGAATAAAACTTCTAAAGCTTTCCTTTTGTGAGCCAATTGTGCTCACAAACTATGAGATTGATGTTTTATTCATCATTAATAGAATTTTTCTTTATATAGAACAATATGTGTGAAATTCAAGAAGCCACTACATTAAATTTTATAGAAAAGAATATAATCACATATAACTATATTAAACAACCATTTATGTGATTACGAAAAGTCAAAAACTGACTATTGAGATAATGTGAATGGGTGTCAAATTGCACTCCTAACTCTTGATCCTAAAAATTTAATAAATAAAATTTATTTAAAACCATCTATAAATACCATTGTATCAATACGCTAAAGGTCATAATTGATAATTTATGATATTGATTCTCAAGAATTAATTTAATTAAATAATAATTAAGATTCGTTCTAAGATTTACAAAATCTGAAATAAAATAACTTAATTATTTTTTAGGTTTTACATGTTTAATCACTATTTTCTCCGTAAGCCTCTTGCTTTCCCTTCCATCACAAATTTTCCACTTTGCCCATCGATTGAGAACATGATCAAATTAGCACAGAATCAATGCAACACTTGTAGGCGAGAGATAAGTAAGACAAACAGGTGGAGGGGGTGAATTCCCATATGACAAGTAAAAAGACAACACCGCAGTCGTGGGGAGGGCTTTAATATCGATGTAAAAAATATCTCGTGCGTAGTGCAAGAAGTTGCAAACTCTAACATTTGACTAGACCTATATACAAAAAGCAACAATGAAATCATGCATGTAAGACAATTAACAGTCAGCACATCTCCTATAATCAACCAATGAGCCAAACAAACAAAAAGTTGCAAAGTACTTCTACCAGATAAACAAGATCAAAGTTGGAACATGTCATAATATCACTTCTTAAATGTGAGAAAAAAACCTTAGATCCTTTCTTAACTGTGAAGAGAAATTTTAACCGTTCTCAGTAAGAAGTAAAAGCTATGGAATTACCTTTTGTCGTGCATCTTTGACCAAAATGGTGCAGACCAGCTTTGCTTCATTATGCTTTGTGCTTGAGGTTGTGTTTCTTCTGTACATTAAATACATAGAAATAGATAGTTTGCCAGTTTTAATCCCGTGAATGGTGCAATATAACTTTGTATCAGCCAAAGCTTTTCTGAATAGTTTCATTTGTTGCCTCTTCACAAGAATACACAAACAGATCTGTTCCATATTCAATCCTTCTGCAACACCTTTTAATTTTACATCACCAATTGAAAATTTTTACAATGAAATAAATGACTTTGTACCCATAACTATCATAGTTATCATAGTTATTCTCCATCACTTCACCGACACTCTTGAATAGACTCCACGACTCCACTTTTAGATTGAACATTATTTTTCTATATATTTAAAAATAAAACATGGAAACTAATCACATAAATTATACAGAACAAAAATCAAAACGAGGTTTGTGTTAGGCAACATCACCGATTATCCTATAATTGCAGGGCAAGTGTGCTTATCGTGCCCAACTCCCTGTTTGTTTCAACCATGACATAACCTATCTTTTACCATACGCTCCATTGTAAGTTTTTTACCACTCTTCCACCTTTTACCACTTCCTTTTGTCTTTAATTGTGTTGCTAGATATACTTCTATTCCATGATATAACTTTACATTTAATACATGATTATTTACACTTCATCTATCACATCTTCTACCAATTTCTCTATCTCCAAAAGTTTTTGCTTGGCAAGTTCAAATTTCTCAGATAATAAATATGCCTTTTTAGCCCATCGATTGAATATAGAGTGCAATTCTTCCCAATTAGAAAATAAAGTTTTGTTGCAATCACCACGAAGTTCCACTCCATCACCATAAAAAATAATTTCCTTTGCTATTTCAATTTTTCATCTCTTCATGACATAGAGTTGAGGAAATATATCACCCTTATTCAATCTTGGCACATACAGCAAATGCCTACATAGAATACCTTCACTTTTCAAAAGTTTACAACTACATGTGCATCTACTTTCAACTCCTATGTAAGTAACACGTGCAACCAACTCTTTATTATTTCTAGAACATATTACATCATATTATTCAACATCATCCTTATCTAATTTCTTATGAGATGAGTAACAAACCAAACTGTATTGTAGTTCTTCTTGAAACTTATAAAAAAATTTACAAGTATAAACCTTTGTCATCTTACTTTCCATCTTAAATAGAGTGACCAATTTAGGTCTTTTATATTCATTTTCATAAGATTCTTTTGCTTTGTTCAATCTCTATCTTTTGATAGCTCTTTCAAATCTATGTATAAACTCAATAAAGCTATTTTTTTGTTAACATACCTTGAATAAATTGAGTTTTGAGATTCACTTCGTTGAAAACTTTTTATACCAGCCAAAAATATACCTTTACAATACACAGGCACCCACAAATGACAAATTGAATATATAGATTTTAACCACTCATTTTCCTCTAAGCAATTTTCTTTTCTTATTTCACTCCATTGTGATTCAAATTATTCTTTGTTTCTGCACCATAAATGAAAGTATGGAATGACTCATAAAACTCCCTTGTATGAGCAATTGCACTGAATTTTTCAGTTTTCTTATTAAGGATATGTCAAATGCAAAGACGTTGATATGTTGAAGGAAATATTAGTTTAATTGTTTTCTCCATTGCCGGATCTTGATCAATAACAATTGCCCCTGGTTGTAAAACCCACGATTCGAGTCAGGGTTTTATATTCAGAACCGGTCGGTTTGATCGTTATTTTTGAGTCGAGTCAGTTTCAGAATACATGTACTGAGCCAACGCCGGTCTCGTGTATGAGCCATGAGGGTCATGTGTACCCAAGTATATGATGATAACGTCATGAACACAGCAGAAAAGAATGAGTTATCAGAATATATGAGAGTATGCAGTTCATTTTTTTTATTATGATATATAATGGATCGTAGAATTAGTTTTAGGTCGTTACCTGCGTTAGGACGCGATACGGGCATTTTGGGTAGGTTGATAGTTCTAGAGCATATCATTATGATTTTTTGGTGTTGTTTGATTTTATGGGATTTTTCCCATATTTTTTGGAATTTTTTACGACTGAAATATTATTTTTGACTCAAGTTGTAGACGAGTCAAGTAATATTTATGACTTTGCCACCACACACCCCTGCACCCTTCTTTTCTTCCCCAAACCCTCACCCGACGCCGCCCTTGTGCGCGTCGTTGCCGCCGCTGCCAGTGCCGCCTGGCCGCCGATAGTCGCCGCCTAGCCCCGCGACGATGTTGCCATGCTGCCCCGATCAGGTCCGGCCCCCATCAGACCGCTGCAACGCGAGGAAGTCACGCCACGACGCCGCCGCCCGCGTTGCGCTTCCATCGCTGATTCCGCCGCCGGCGACCAGTGCCACCGCGATCGGTCGGTCGCCTCAGCACCCTCAGCCTTCCAGCGACCTTCCCCAACCGGAACGGAAGCCATCGCCACCGTGGCGGACCGGATCTAGCCACCATCACCGCTGACTCTGTTTTATGCATTTTTCGGCGAGCCGCCACCTCCGTTGGCCGCGTTGACCACGTACATGAGTCGGGTTCACCGAGCCGGTTCCAAGGGTACCCAACATGACCACTTTTTGGCTAATAGATGTTGCCGGCGTTTGTTGCCTGAAAACCACCGGAAGCTGCCGGAAAACCGCTAGCAGCCGCCGGAAAATCAGAACTTCTGGAATTCACTGGAATTCACCGGATCTTCCGCGGGGCTCACCCAGTCGAGCCCGATCGAGCTTCGGATGCCGATGAGTGCCGAATTTGAGTTCCGAGACACGCGACCGTCGCCCATTGTCAACAACGTGAGGTATAATTACCTCCGATTGATTTATTTAAAATTGATGATAATTTTTAGCATAGCATGCTAGGGTTGATTAATTATTATGATGAATGTTAAGATTATGAATGAAGTAAACATGTGCATGATGTGATTAACAGGGAATGAATGTTAAATGAGCTAATGAAGTAAAGTAAATTTGAGTATGATAATCGAGTACAACGTAACTTAGGAAATATAATAAAATAGGTGTTAATAGGATAAGTTGGAATTATTTTTACATTGATGATTGTTGATTGTTATGGTTGATGTTTGTATTGTGGTGTGATGGTCATGTCGGATTTGATGCATCATTTAGTTAGCGGGCGTTAGTATTTAGTTTTGATGTGTAGGTACGGAGTAGGATTAGTCAAAGCGGGCTCTGGATTAGTGCCAGCGGACTGTTCCATTCCCGAGGGATCCTGACAACTCTGCGTTTGAGTTCCTCACACCCGAAGAACGTGGAGGTTTACGGGTACTGTTTAGTACAGCGCATGTCCGGACTTGTGGTTCAAAGGGTACTAAAGGCGACTGCCTGAGAGTTACTCGGCCTTCATGTTCAAGGCCAGGAGAAATATGGAGGTAAGGAGAGGGCTTAGGATAAAGTTTCACAAGAAGTACTGAAAGAAGTGCCGAGAGCGGCACAATACCAGCAGCATATCAGTAAATTCGGAATGCTACCGGGTCTGCAGCCCAGTGGCTCCTCAGTAGTGCCCTTCAGAGTGTTCATGTGGTGTATATGATGTTTTCTTTCATATGAGAGTTTGCTCTCATAGCCAGCTTGTTATAGTTATTTTATTTTCCAGACTAGTAACACATGTTACTGACATATTTTTATACTATATGTAGGTAATAATCACGAGTTGGAGGAGCCAGTTTGGACGGAGGAGCAATGAGGTCTTGTACACACACACATGTTAGATTTCTGAATGTTTAATATTGTGTTGTTATGTTATTATATTGTGAATGACATGTTCAAATGCATGAGACATGATAGAATGTGAACATGATCAAAGATGCGCAGCGGAAGCGTGGTGGGTTGAAACCCCAGCTTCAGAATGAATTCATAATATGTTAGATTTTGTGTGAATGAAATCATGAATGCATGTGTGTGTGTGTATATATATATATATATATATATATATATTATTTTGACAGGGTGGGCCCATAATTACACTTTTAGGGGAGACCTTGTCTGTTTTATTTCAGAATTTTTATCGTAATTGTAATGATGTGAAATTTAGGTTGCACGTCATCCATGTAGTATCATGTTAGGGTTTTATGCATTTATCCATACATGACAAGTCGTATCTACATCTTAAGACGTCGAGATTAGATCTACACGAGTTAGGTTCGAGTTAGCCGACCTAACCGGAACCTGTAACATGCCTTTTCAGTTCACAAGCGTTAATCGGATTTGGGTGTTACACTGGTTGCTTTCCATCTATGCATTTCAAAAATATTTAAAAAAGCCATACAACAGACTCAACCTTCTATTACCTCAAAAAAGACATCCAAATGTAATAGTTTGCCTATGATGGTTTAATTCAGTGAATGGTACAAAAATAAGTGCATATTTATTTATATCATATATTGTATCAAAAATCATCACATTTGAGAATAGATGATAATTTTTCTTGAAATTCCATCTGCCTAAAAACAATGCTTCTATCTACCATCATCATCAACTTCACAACAATAGAAAAATGAGTCATTCATCTCTTTCATTTTCTCAAAATGTTCCATCAATAATTAGGCATCAATTTCCTTTATCTCTTCTTTATTTTTTGTGTGGGCATTTCTATTATCTATCTCTGTACAACCAATATTTTTAGCCCTACATGCTTCAATTTCTAGCACAAACATTAATTGAGAAGGCTTTATGTTAGCTTTTGCAAATGTGTCAATTAAATTTCGACGCACACTTGTAACATGCCTATGTGACCTGAGAAAATAAGTTTTTGATGGTGTAAGGAATGCATGACTATATCCTTCTTCAAATGCATGACCGGTCGTGCAGGATCAAGTCAACTTTATTATAAAATTATTTTATTTTTTAAAATTTATTTCATAATATTAACTCAAGTCAGGATTAAGTCAAGTTTTTATTACAAAATTATTTTATTTTTTAAAAATTTATTTCGTAATATTAACTCAAGTCGGGATTAAATTAAGTTTTTATTACAAAATTATTTTATTTTTTAAAATTTATTTTGTAATAAAATTTGACTCGATAAACTCAAGTCAATTTTTTATTACAAAACTACCCTCCCATGTTTCTTCCCCCTTGTGTTTTGCCGTGCCACCCTCACCACTGACAACCTTGTCGTCGGCCGCCCAACTGGCCAACATTGTCGCTGCCCCGGTGTTGGTGGGTCGGGCGTGGGTGGGCCGACTGGAAAACGTACGACGACAGCCAGGCACAGGCTACTGTGAGTGGGTGGAGCACATTGCAAGCGAGCAAAAGCAGGGCCATGGTGCGGGCCGAGGGGTGGTGGAAGGTGGCGCCGGGGCAGGGGAACACGTGGGCCATGGCTACAGGAGGGGGTGGCGGCCTGGAAGTGGGACGAGAGAGGGGTGCTGCTATGGCTGCGGGCAAAGATGGCAGCTACGAGAGGGGCCGAGGGGGCAAGGGGTGGGGCAGGTTTGGGGGCGAGGCCAGGGGTGGAGCAAGGGCGGGGGCGAAGCAAGGTCGAGAGGGCAATGAAAATCGATGGGGGGAAAGCAGGCAAAAAAGGGGGGCGGCGGGGCGGATTGGCATAGCGTTTTAGGGCAAAAAATTGCAATAGCTAGCAACATATATATATATATATATATATATATATATATATAGGGTGGGTGGGGGGGGGTTGTGTTGCATATGTCTTAGCCGTTGGATCAAATCCAACGGCTGAAACATACCTCCACTTCCCTCTTCTCCAGTCATTGGATTTAATCCAACGGCTAGATAAAAAAAATTTCTTCGTCGCCGCCACACCGGCCGACGCAACGCCACCCCCACTCTGCCCCACCCGTCGCCGCCCGTCAGGGGCGGCGACGTAACCCGCATGGCAGCGGGGCGGCGGATCTAGCCGCCGTCTTCCCTCGCCGGCCCGCTCGCCTCGTCACTGAGGCGACACCACCGCCACCCCGTCCCCGCCCGCCACCCCGCTCGCGCGATGGCCCCCCATCCCCCGCCCGCCACCTCGCCGCGTGGACGCCCCCGGCCCCCGCCCGCCACCCCGCGCCCCCAGTCCCCCGACCACCCCCACCCACCCCCCCCGTCACCGTGGCCAGGCACCTTCCCGTCCTCTCCGCCGTCGTTGCCGCGACGGCTGCGGGGCGGATTGGCATAGTGTTTTAGGGCAAAAATTGCAATAGCTAGCAATATATATATATATATATAGGGTGGGGGGGGGGCTGTGTTGTAGTGTTTTAGCCGTTGGATCAAATCCAACGGCTGAAACACACCCCCACTCCCCCTTCTCCAGTCGTTGGATTTAATCCAACGGCTAGATAAAGAAATCCCTTCGTCGCCGCCACCCCGGCCGACGCAACGCCACCCCCACTTGCTCCCACCCGTCGCCGCCCCCGGCAGGGCGGCGACGTAACCCTCATGGCAGCGGGGCGGCGAATCTAGCCGCCTCGCCTCCCCTGCCGGCCCGCCGCCCCATCACTGGGCGACACCACCGCCACCCCGTCCCCCCGCCCGCCACCTCGCCGCGTGACGCCCCCGGCCCCGCCCGCCACCTCCGCGCCCCCAGTCCCCTGACCACCCCCTCGTCGCCGTGGTCGGGCACCCTTCCCGCCCTCTCCGCCGTCGTTGCTGCGACGGCGCCACCCCCCCTCTTTTGATCTTGGCCGTTGGATGCTAATCCAACGGCCAAGATCAAACTCCAACACAGCCATCTTGTCTGTGCTGGAGTACAACAATACTTTATATATATATATATATATATATATATATATAATTATAACTAGTATATTTATACGCTTTCATCATTGAGAATCAAAATTTCAAACGTTTCCTCGTTAAACAGTAAATTTTTGCATTTCACTAATGAGCACATAAAAAGGAAAATCCCAGCACGCAACGTTCCCGGTGGAAGAAACTCAATTTGAGAAGGAGCTCTTCATGAACTTAATCCATGGTCAGGCTGCCATGTCCCAACTGAAAAAGAAAGGCATGAAAACACCGCGGGCAAGATGCGCAAGGATACGGACAACTCTTCCAAACATCTTGCATACCCATCTGTCACCTATGCGTAAAAGAGAGAAAAATGTATTTATAAAGAAGCAATTATAATGTTCTATCATGAATCTCAAGAGCACAGGTCACACGCACAATAAAAACCAAATTTGAAACTATATTGAGAAACAAAGTCTACTGGCAAAGAAAGACAACCAGATGTTAATTATATCTGAGAATTCTGACTAGAAAACTGGGACAAATGCAAATGCGAAACAAGGAAGAAACTATAATGCTTATCACAAACAAATTAAGGTCAAGCTTCCACTGTCGTCACCGGCTGCCACTCCCCATCAACTGCTTCTTTCCATAAAGTCACATTATTGTTTCCATCTGCCACGGCTAGCAAATTTCCAGTGATCGACCAAGAGACCCTCCAAACGGGTGTCTTAAAATCCTTCAGGACCCTGCCTTCCCACTTATCCTCTTCCTTCCCTGCCGTCCAGATAATCACAGTCCCATCTTGTGAAGCACTTGCTATAGTTGATTTAGGAAGGCCAAGATTGGGCGCCCATGCCACATCTCTCACCCAATCAGTGTGCATTTGAAGCGCTGGGAAGCAGTCCATTTTCCAGGATCCATTTAAGAACTTCCAGACCTTAAGGCTGTTATCACATCCCCCAGAAACAAGCTTCTGCACTGGTGGGTCAAGGACTCCAGAACCAACAAGTGCTCCAGGCACAATAGCTGGAGCCCAAGAAACAGACGTAACCCCAACAGGGTGGGCCTGGTCGATAGAAGTTCGATCCCATCCACCATCTGAACGAGCATTGTAGACAGAGATATTTCCGTCAGACGAAGCACATGCTAGACACAGGCCAACTTCATGAGGAGCCCACGAAATTGAATTCACAGAAGCTTTGTGGTCAGTAAACACCTGGGCTTGAACCCACTCATGTTGAGGGGTTTCTTTCCATAGTATAACCTGGCCATCATAAGAGCAACTAGCAATAAGAGAGCCAAACTTGGGATTAGCCCAAGCAACCTGCCATACAGGGCCAGTGTGTGCCGTAAGAGTTGCAAGGAGCCGATGAGAATTAGAATCCACGCCAATAATCTTAACAGTGTTATCAGACGATGCGGTGGCCAAACGTTTACCATAGTAATCCATGGCAACATCATGGATCACATCCTGGTGCCCTGTTTCCACTTTCTGAGGCGGCATATTGTCTGCTGGTTACTGCATAAACTAACATTCAAAATTCAGAAAAAATGGAAACTATAGCAGAGCATATGGCATCAGCAAAAAAAAAAAAATCCCACAACAATGAATGCCAGATAAACTTCTCTATTCATAAAGGCATTAATAGGCATGTCCTAATTAAGAAAGCCAGTCCATCAACCAGATCTATTATATCCAAAATAAAGGGATACAAATCAAACACCAAGCTAAAACATAAGCCAAATTACACAAATCCCTTCCATCACAACACCCAGCCAACCGCTATATTCAACAAAACAGCCGCAATCATCAGCAATTTAGCAACAAGCCTAACGCTAAACCGGCCCATTTCAAAAGGCGAGCATCCTGAGACACCAAATCCGAAAAAGACACCACCTTTCACGCCAAAACAGAATCAGGAACCGAGACCTAGACACCATACGGTTCCATACAGATCGAACTCATCCTACAACAACCAACTCACAACCATATTCGCGACGGATATTGCCAGGATTGTCATAAACAGTAGATCAACGCAACAGATCCAAGACAACAAAATCGGATGACAAATCGAACAAAAGAGATGAGAGAAAGGGCGGATCTACCCACCTTCGATGGATCGAAGAGGGTGGTCGAGGGAAATGCGCGAGGGGGTAGGGGTCTTCGTCTCGGGGGATTTTTGAAGCGGAGCCGGTGTGAGTGTATTTACCAAAATACCCCGGTTCTGTTTGCCTCGGTTCCGGCTCGACTCGAGCTCACTCGAGTGTCTGGTTTTTCTCAGTTTTATTTATTTTAATATTTAATATTAAACATTAAATTACATATAATTAATTTGTATACCTTGCGGTAAAAAATAGAATCAATAGACGGCTTTGCAGATCGATTTCTAATTTTCTACTCACATTTGCCTGAATTCCAAAATCTCAAAAACACCATGAGAAAACAATTTCTGTTTTTTGGGGTACGTTTTTGGCCCTCAGGCTAGAGTATTATATAATTATATAATTATATATATATATATAGAAATAATAATGAATTTTTTTTAGTCGTTGGAGTTTCTATCCAATGTCTGTAAAAAAACCCACCTAAAACCACTCCTTGTGGTGCTCTCCTTCTCCCGCGATGTTGTGCGACACGGATTGGTGATTCTTCCCACCCACCATGGACTTATTGTCTCACAGTAATCATGTCGGCGGGATGAAAGTGGGAGGCAGAGTATAACACTGACAGAAAGAAGGCAGGGAGCAGAATATAGCGCTAGTGGAAAGAAGGCAGGAGGCATCAGCACACTCTGCTCCTCCCGAGACGCTACGCAGCACACCGGCGGGATGAAGGCGAAAGGTGGGAGGCGTGAGCATGGGAGTCCAATGTGGAGGTGGTCGCGGAGTCAACCCTTGGCATTGCCTCGATTGATGTCGCCGACACCGGCTAAGTTGGCTACTATGTTTCTCTCGAAGTTGTGTGGCGTTGGTTCCTCTATTTCTCCCAGGATGCCATGTAGCATGGCCGGCTGGATGAAGGCGGGAGGCGCCAACATGGGAGTCCGGTGAGGAGGCGATCGCTAAGTCCACCGTTTGTATTGCCTCGATCGGCGCTGCCGATGTCGGCTAAGTTGGCTGCTCTGTTTCTCCCGGAGCTGTGCGGTGTTGATTCCTCTGTTTCTCCCAGGACACCACGGAGCATAGCCGATGGGATGAAGGCGGGAGGTATAGGCATGGGAGTCCGGTGAGGAGGCGGTTGTGGAGTCCACCATCGGCATTGTCTTGATCGATGCCGCCGACGCCAACTAAGTTGGCTGCTCTGTTCTCCTAGAGCTACCTTTGTTTTCGACGCCTGCCACCACAGTTCCTTTGTTTCTTTGTTTTGACGACCGAGAGCTCAACCTCGTCGGCTAAGTTGGCTATTCTGATCCTATGTGTTTTTAATTTGGTTGGTGGGTTTTCGATCAATATTTGATATATATATATTATATATATATATATATATATATATATATATTGTTGAGCAAGCGGTGGTGAATCATCTACAGGATGCGCACAAGCAGATTGATACGACAATATCGACAGACTTTGAAGGAGAGCAAGCCGTTGTGAAATAGTCGGACGCGAGCAAGGGAATCCAAGACTGAAAAAATAATTAGTTTGGCCTTGTTCTTCAATTTATATTCTGGCAAAAGTTGATCTAGATTTTCCTAGTAATTAGTTTCATATTTATTTAATTTAACTATTTTGTATATCTTATGGAAGAAAATAGCAGCATTAGATATGCTGATGGGAAAAATGCCGGTAGTTCCATGGAAGATAAGGAAGATCAGATACATGATTTGTGGTTGACTCAACATGGAATGCAGACTACAGAAGAAAATTGTAAGGAAATTGAAGAATTTGACAAGATTGAGAAGATTTTGACAAAATAGAAGATGAAGATGAAGCCGTACAAATATCCAAATCGTTTGAAAATATGACCCCTTGTTTGGGCATGAAATTCTCTTCAGAAAAAACTGCATATGATTTTTACAACCAGTATGCAAGAAGATAAGGGTTTGGCATTTGAAAGGGTGAGTTTTATCATTCGAGAATGACAAACTGTATCATATCTCAAAAATTTGTCTGTTTGAAAGAAGTTAAAAAAGATATGAATGACAAGAGGCAGATGGGGAGAGAAGTTAAAAGGCGTAGAAAGACTAGAGAAGATTGCAAAACTTATATGAGAATGTATCTAAGCAAGTGTGGGGTGTGGAAAGTAGAAGATTTTTTGAACATTCATATTCATAACTCCTCAACTCTAACCAAAGTTAGAAAGCTTCGGTCTCATAGTCGTCATTCTGAATCCTGCAAGAATATGATTGATTCACTGCATCAAACAGCAATGAGACCATCAACCATCTCTAAAGTTTTGAATGCAACTTCCAATAGCAATAACATAGACATAGCGACGTGTCAATCTTGCATTAGCCATATGAAAAACACTCGTAAGAATGATGTTGGGTGACAATGCTTAAGTGTTATCAAGTACTTTCAAGAGAAAAATGTGAAAGACAATGATTTCTTCTTTGAAATTGAATTAGATGAGAATAGAACGACCCAAAATGTTTTTGGGCTGATGGGAGATCAAGGGCATCTTACTTGAACTTTGGTGATGTGATAGTGTTTGATGTAACTTATAAAACCAATGCATTCTCCATGCCATTTGCTCCATTTATAGGTATTAATCACCATAGGCTGTAAAACCCATGATTCGAGTTAGGGTTTTATATTCAGAACCGGTCGGGTCGACCGTTATTTTTCGAGTTGAGTCAGTTTCAGGACACGTGTACCGAGCCGACGCCGGTCGCGTGTATGAGCTATGAGGGTCATGCGTACCCAAGTATATGATGATAACGTCATGAACACAGCAGAACAGAATGAGTTATCAGAATATATGAGAGTATGCCAGTGATTTTTTTTTATTTATTTTTATATACAGTGGATCGTAGAATTAGTTTTAGGCCGTTTACCGCATTAGGACGCGTTACGGGCATTTTGGGTGGGTTGATAGTTTTAGAGCATATAATTATGATGTTTCGGTGTTATTGATTTTACAGGATTTTTCCCGATTTTTAGGGATTTTTTTAGGATTTAATACGACCTGGTTATTATACTTGACTCGAGCCGGAGACGAGTCAAGTATTATTTACGAAATTGCCACCCAACCCTTCTTCTCCACCCCCGACCTTTCTCCCCCACGCCCAAACCGTCACCATCGCGCCGCCCCTGTTCGCGCGCCACCGCCGCCACGGCCGACGCCGCCTGGCCGCCGTTCGACGCCGCCCAGCCCAGCCACGGCGTCGCCATGCTGCCCCGACCAGGTCCGGCCCCAATCGGGCCGCCGTGACGCCGGATTTGCCGTGCATAGCGCCGCGGCTAACTTTTGGGCGCGTCGTTGATTTCGCCGCCGGCGACCGTCGCCGCCACGATCAGGTGGCCGCCTCAGCACCAGCGACCACCCAGTGACCCTCCCCGACCGGAACGGAGGCCAACGCCGCCCATCCCGGCCGGATCTAGCCACCGATTGCGCCGCGGCTCTGTTTTGCCGTTTTCCGGCGAGCCGCCGCCTCCATTGGTCACGCTGATGTCATAGATGAGTCGGGCTCGCCGAGCCGGTTCCAATGGTACCCTACATGACCCCTATCCAGCTAGTAGATACCACCGGCAATTT
Organism: Piper betle; assembly: GCA_033002965.1. Lineage (NCBI taxonomy): Eukaryota > Viridiplantae > Streptophyta > Magnoliopsida > Piperales > Piperaceae > Piper > Piper betle. The sequence goes on from JAURVB010004277.1 coordinate 139,858, forward strand.
TCGCCGGAAAACCGCCGGAAGTCGCCGGAAAACCGCCGGAAAATCGAAAATTCTGGAATTCGCCGGAATTCACCGGATCTTCCGCAAGGCTCACCCAGTGGAGCCCGATCGAGCTTCGGACGCCGATGAGCGCCGAATTTGAGCTCCGAGACGCGCGACGGAACCCTAGCCGTCGCCGATTGCCGACTACGTGAGGTATAATTACCTCCGATTGAGTTATTTAAAATTGATTATGATTGTTAGTATACCATGCTAGAATTGAATAATTGTCATGATAAATATATGAGTATGAGTGTAGTGATGATTGCATGATGCAATTAATTGAGAATGAATAGTGAATGATCTAATGAGGTAGATCGAGTTGAGCATGCTAATCGAGTAATGTAGCTTAGGAAAATATAATAAAATTGGTAGGAATAGGATGAGTTAGAATTATTTTCATATTTATGATTATTGATTGTGATTGATATTTATTGAGTTTGATGCATCATGTAGTTAGCGGGCGTTAGTATTTAGTTTTGATGTGTAGGTACGGAATAGGAGCTCGCCGCCTAGGCGCGATGCCACGCTTGGAGCTTCTACCAGGTCCGTTTAGGACTCGTCTTGTTTTACGCTTTTCTATTGTATGTTTATGTTATTATTTGCAGGACGGGTTAAGTGGTGTTTTATTGGATCCCACTTAACTCGGGTCATTTAACCGAATATTTTCCGGATTAATAACCCCTCGAGGATGAGATCCCTCGAGGATGATTTCGAAAACAAGATCCACCACAAGTTGCCTTCGGGCCTATTATATGAATCCCTTCCCAGGCCTATATATATAGTTTTATCGAGTTTTCAGTGAGACGAGAGATGGAGAAACCGACTGCACGTACCATGCAGAGGATGCCGTGACAGTCAAAGCGGGCTCTGGATTAGTGCCAGCGGACTGTTCCATTCCCGAGGGATCCTGACAACTCCGCGTTTGAGTTCCTCACACCCGGAGAACGTGGAGGTTTACGGGTACTGTTTAGTACAGCGCATGTCCGGACTTGTGGTTCAAAGGGTACTAAAGGCGACTGCCTGAGAGTACTCGGCCTTCGTGCTCAAGGCCAGGAGAAATATGGAGGTAAGGAGAGGGCTTAGGATAAAGTTTCACGAGAAGTACTGAAAAAGAAGTGCTGAGAGTAGCACAGTACCAGCAGCAGTAAGTTCGGGATGCTACCGGGTCTGCAGCCCAGTGGCTCCTCAGTAGTGCCCTTCAGAGTGTTCTTGAGGAAGTATATGTTTTCTTTCAGATGAGAGTTTGCTCTCATAGCCAGTTTGTTATAGTTATTTTATTTTCCGGACCAGTAACGCTTGTTACTGACGTTTTTCTTATATATATGTAGGTGATAAGCACGAGATGGATGAGCCAGCTTGGACGGAGGAGCAATGAGGTCTTGTGCACACACATGTTAGATTTCTGAATGTTTAATATTGTATTATTATGTTATTATTTTGTGAATGCTATGATTAAATGTTTGAGGCATGATAGGATATGATTAAATGAAATGAGATGATGCTAAGACATGATGATAAGAGGTGAGATGTGATCAGAGAGCGCAGCAGAAGTGTGAAGCCCAAGTCCTATGATGAATATACAGTATATTAAATTATGTGTGATTAAAATTGTTGATATATGTATATATATTGGTATGTATTGTTTTGACAGGGTAGACCCTAATTGCACTTTTAGGGGAGACTCTGTCAGTTTTATTTTAGAATTTTCATCGATTTTTCTCGTGATTGTGATGGCGTGAAATTTAATTTGCATGTCATTCATGTAGTACCATGTTAGGATTTTGCACATTTATTCATTCATGATGGATCGTATCTTCATCTTAAGACGCCGAGATTGGATCCGCATGAGTTAGGTTCGGGTTAGCGGACCTAACCGGGGCCTGTAACATGCCGGTTCGGTTCATGAGCGTGGACCGGATTTGGGGTGTTACATAGGCAATCTTCACTTTTTGGTTGTACTTTACTTGCTGATGAGATAGAAGCAACACTCACTTGGTTGTTTAAGACATGGTTAAAATATATGTAGGGGAAAACACCTACTTTGATTATCACAGATCAAGATGATGCAATGCGAAAGGCTATTGCAACTATTTTTCTGAATACCCATCTCAGATTTTTCTCATGGCACATATCTTATAATGTCATGATTCATCTAAAATAGTTGAAGTCTAACCATAGTGAATTTGAGAAAAAATATAATGATTGGAAATATAGAAGTGATACAATCATTGAATTTGAGGAGAAATGGAAGATTATAAAAGAAAAATACAATTTGGACAAGACAGTTGGTTGTCGTCCATGTATGATGTTAGCACCATTGGATATCTATATGCTTGAGGGATAAGTTCTTTAGAGGTATGACTTCGAGCCAAAGAAGCGAGAGCATGAACTTATTTTTTGATGGATTTGTAAATTCACAAACCCCACTGGCAGATTTTGTGAGGTAGTATGATAGAGCGTTATAGTGTCGTAGATTTGATGAGGAACAAGAGGATTTTTTCATACTTTGAATTCTAAGCCTGTGCTATGTGGATACTCTCCTCTTGAAGCTAAAGATGGGATTGTGTACACGAGATTAAATTTTGATATTTTTAAAGATCAATTGAAAAGGAGCCAATGTTGCATTTATAAAAAAATTGGCAAGGAGGGTTCTATAACAAAATATGAAGTTTTTCCACATGATGACGAAGCTCAAAAACATGTTGTCGCCTACCAAACTTGTGGATAAATGAATGTCACATGTAGTTGCAAGAAATTTGACAGTGAAGGAATTTTGTGTATGCACATTTTGAAAATTTTTCATAACAAATAACTCTGCAAAATTCCAAATTAATATATGTTATACCGTTGGACAATTAAAACTATATATTGTTATTCAAGACGAAATGAGAATACCAACAACGTCTTTTCCTCTACAAGTCCACTTATTCCGTTGCAAATATGGAGATTTTGGAATATGACTATCCGATTGCAAGATTCGGGAACAAATTCAGATGAGCAATATCATTTTGCATTACCCCTTTTAGAAAATTTGGTTGAAAAACTTGATGCGATTGGGAGTTCATCTTTATTGAGAGCACAAACAAGTAACGACTTCAATGGAGCATATTCCTTAAATAGTTGTACGTGACCCCTCTCAGTTGCGTACTAAAGGTCGTCCCAATAATTGTCAAAGATTGAAAGCAGGATACGAAGTTGCTCGAGCTAAAACAAAAAGAAGGAACAAGAGAGGTCATTATTCTACAACATGTAAAAATATTTATAGCAATTGTAATAATGATCCCATGCAATAGGATTTTTGGGCTTATATAAAGTATGGTTGTAGATGCTGGGAAACATTATTTTTGTAATTTTGTACATTTTGTGGAATGTAATCTTCTGTAATGTTATTAAATGATGATAAATTTTTGTCTATTTATATTGTTTTTAATATTATATCTATATCACTTGAAACACAATCATGATATCATACCGTTTTTTGTTTATTTACATAATTATAGCATCTCAAATTTTCATTAAATTTTGAGCTACGTAGGATCTTGATGGATTCAAACCACCATCCCTCAAGAATTTCTTGAGTGCTCTATCAATTTTGAGCTAAAGATCCACAACAGTTTAAGTCATTGAAAGTGAAAGGTTAATGCCATTCTAAAGCTCTGAGAACTTGAGTACTTATGCATGTTATTGAGAATGTCAATGTATGATCTGAGTCGAAACCGGTCAGAAGTAGTTAGGGACAAGGGAGGGTTCAGAATGTGAGGGGCTTCCACCCAAAGAAAAGATAGCAACAGCTGCACAACCTTCCCATAAGAAGTAGCTGCAATGTCCTTGCCTACCCATTCATCTACGTACAATTAATATAAGTTCAGTTATATGTTTTCCACAAATAGAAAATTGTCCTCATCTATTTCTCTCAACAAGAGGTCAGACATATGGATCCTAATCTAGAATCATGTGATTAGAAATGATAATATTTTGATAATCAAATGCCTCTTCTAATGTCGACCCTCTTTTTCCCAAAACATGTGATGAAAAAATATGGAGGCTATGAAATGACACTTAATCTTTGGCCTCCATTACAAAATAGTTCAGTAATTGATTTACTTACAACACCACGTCTGCCCAGTTGCATGGCCAACTAGAAGATGATTTCCACCGCATCCAACATCTCTGTATTTCTTGCGGAAGTAAAATAACACCACAAGTATTTACACAAAAAGAAACGTCATAATTAAATGACTAGTGTCTAGCTTAACTCTCAATATAGAACTATTATGTTGAGTACCATTAAATAATCCAAGATCACTAACAAGCTCTTTAGCTTAGCCAACTTCTAAAAGGAACTCTCTCTCAATCCGGGAACAAACAATAGCTGACTCCCGAAATTCTTTATTGCTACCATAAGAATCCCAACGGTCAAGGTTCTTTTTGCTGCCACTTATACTGGTTGTGCCTGTACTAGAATGACTGTCCATAGAGGCACTTGCCTCAACCACTCAAAGCAGCTTCTGAATGGCAAACATGCAGGGCTTGCTTCCAAATTGCTAGCACAACAAGTTGAATTGCGAAAGCTTGCAACTGCTCCCTTGATTCAATCTTTTCTCAAAATAAGAAAACAAGAAAAGTGATGGGTTAAAAAGAAAATGTCATGGATAACCATTATATTTTCAACTTCAAAATCCAGAAAGAAAGCCTTACTTTTTAGCCACTAATTCCCTAACAACAGATGCATATCGCAGTAGCCATTGAATCCTGGACATGTAATGAGATGGCAAGGGTAGAATAATACATGATAACCAAGGCACCTGTAGAACCAATACATGACATGACCATTACTGCATTCATACTAATAGAAAGCTCCCAGCAAATCATGAATCCATTAATCGAAAATTGTTTCAAGAGCGGTCTAGCTATAAACTGCATGTTTTCACCATCAACATATAAAACTCGAAGCATGAGGTTGGTAGAGTACGAAGACTAAAACCAATCAAATACAGTAACTGAAATTTTTACGCATACGAAGCAACCTAAACATAATTACGCAAGTAGTAAATGCAATTAAAAATATATCAAAAACTTCCCCATGTAATTGCCGTATCAATACACCACACCATCAACATTGAAGCTTGAAGCATAAATTGGTTAAGTATGAAGACCGAAACCAATCAAGTACACTAATAAATGAAGCATGAGTTGGTTATTAAGTATGAAGACCAGAACCAATCATATACTGTAAAAAAATAGAAACTTTATCTCATATGAAGTAGGCCAGACATAAATCATTCCAATAAAAACCATTCCACCATCTTCCCGCATAATTTCCAGATCAATCAACCACTCCCTCAGACATTCCTCCATAGGACCATCCCAAAATTTAGAAGCAGAACAAATGGAAACCAAATTTTGGATCAATTTAGAAAAATGAATTGAACTTTACTACACTTAAAACCAATCTAAATTCGATTATAGGAACCGAAAATGAGAACTAGAAAAAAAAAACAAAAGAAAAAAGAAAAAGAACCTTGGCATAGGTGTTGGAGAGGTGAAGGACTTGGGAAGCGATTTCATGGTGAATGGTTTCGGCAATGGCTTTGCCGTTGATGATCTTCACCTCCGACACCATGCCCACCACATTGTTTCCGAGTCTAGTCACAAAGAAAATGTTTCCCGGCGGGTTCGAAGCGGAGGCGATTGGAGGGGTGTCATCGAGGGTGAAGTTCGAGGGGTGGACACCGGTGACACAGAGTTGCAGTTGCAGAGGAGGGTCAGGAGGCGGTCACTGGCGGAGGCGGTGGAGCTGCGCGAAGGTGAGGCCACGGGCAACGCGCGAAGGTGAAGCCACGGGCGACGAAGCTGGGTGAAGGTGCGAGCTAACATCGCTGTGCATGAATTTTTACACCCTTTGGGAAGGGTGGTGGGATGTTATTACCAAATTACCCTCAAGCACTGGCTAACTTGCCTCCCTCGATCTGACGGGTTTTTCTAACAAGAATTCAGATATCCATGAAAATCTGATCCTAATACAACATGCTATTATCAAATTCTGAATAGTTTTGGATCGGATTTAAATTTAAATTTTTTAGATATATAATATATCAGATAATATTCAGATTAGATATGGATTTGGGGTGATCCGACTCGTGATATTTTATAAAATTATATTTAAAATATTTATTTATTATTTTTATTCTATTTTTATATTAAAATTTATATTATTTATATTATTTTAGTCGATTAAGTCATATTTGGATCGGATACCGGTTATAGGGAATCAGGTCAAATATAGATTGATAAATAAAATGAATATAATCTTCGGATATGGGTTTAGATTTTTCAAGTTAAATTAGATTTAAATATAGTCATATCCAATTCATATTCAACTTGAACCCATCCATCATTTTTCTTTTATAATAATAGATACCTGCATAAATAGCCAAGTTGCAATTTTTTCTATTACAAATGTGCAAAAGTTTAAATTTATATTAGATACGGTTAGATTTCAAATTTTTATTTAATTATATTTAAAAAATATTGAACTCATAATATTTATTTTATTGACATAAATACCCTTAAGCTAACTTTAGATTTTTTAAAATATATTCTTCTTACATTCTATACGGTGAATGATATTTATTTATTTTAAAAAATTATTGGATAAAACAAAAATTTTAATTTCTAATAAAATATGAAAATTTAAAATTTAAATTTCAAACACCCAAAATTTATATATTTTATTTTTTATCATCCAAAATTCAAAAAAAAGTTTTGCTTTTTATCTCATTAATAATATAATTTTAGAGCCTATTTATCATTTATTAGCCATTTTTTTAATTTTTATATATAAAGTTAATAAAAATTATAATTTTTACCCCTTATCCTTTTAGGTATTAATAAAAATAAATTTTATAGGTATTTTTGTTATTAAATATAAAATGACGAAATTTGGTCGCGATTGATACGAAAGTTTTAAAAACAACTGATATAATTTCGTACACTTAACTATTTTTAATAAAAAAAATGTGGAATCTGGATATTTATTATATTTGTCCTAGATAATTTCACTTAATGGATTGTCATTAACCACAAGAGTCATCCACTTGTAATTAATTAAATTAATAACCTAAACTAAATCACTCACTTGCATGGTTTTGTGATGGACAAGGGGGCGTCAATGTAATATTTTGAAAGAGTGAGGGGCGAACTGCAAAATTTTGTAACATGCGAGCTTCCCAAGGGACTTACCATGGTAGATAACGAAGCCTCGAAGATGTCGGTGAGACAAACCTGATCTTCCTTTCTCCCAAGAGATCGAACGTCCAGAACAGTCTCCCAACTCGGAAATGGTGAATCTCATTTTGGCTTTGCTGTTTGCTGCTGGCCTCGTCTTCTTGCTTGTCAAATTCGCCACAGCTGAAGGTATCATAGATAGATTATGCAGTTTTTGTTTTTATTGGATATATCGTGTTGATCTAGTTTGATATATTGGATTGATGTTTTGGATACACTTTTTTTGGTGGTTTAGGGGATTTTACTTTGCTTTGGAAAGGGAAGGCCAAGCGGGAGGCAGTCGAAGACAAGGTGCACACTGTTTTTGTTCTTGTAAAAAACAAATTAATATGTTTTTTTATCTGTTTAGTTTTATTGAATTTTAGTTAGATTATATGAAAAAAAAATTTAGTTCTGGAATGTGAATTTAGATAGTGAACCATTTGGCTAAGAGCTCTAGTTGTTAGGAAACGGAACAATTTAATATTTACTAATTAATTACTGCAGTGCAACGTCTTCTACATGTGCTAACAAGTATTACAGCTTAGTATGTGCATAGCACAAACGAGGGGACTGGGGTAAATATGCACTAGGCGAAAATAATGGTGAGAGCCGATGTTTGGTTTTGATGTTATGTAAGTTTTAGAGGGTTACACCACTTCGATGAGAAGCTCAATATCTCGGGAAAGGGGACTGTTTAATGTATACTTTGACATGGATTATGATGAAAATGTTTGTGATGGATTGCCAGGTTGTTTGGATTACTGGAGCTAGCAGGGGTATTGGTGAGTTGTACCTTTTTGGATTTGGTTATCTGACAGCAAACATAGTAGAATATTGTTTTTTTTTAATAGTGTGAATGATGAAATTTTCTGGATTATAGTGAGCATTCATCTTGTGAAGAGTTGTTCCAAAATGATGGTTTAGTATCTACTTTTATTCTTAAATCTTTGTAATTTTTCACCCATCAAATTGCCCATTCATCTTTTCCTGCTTGATCTTTAACCTTTCCATTCCCATTTGCACTTTTTCCTCTTTATATTTTAGTAGGCTAAGTGGGTAAACTAATATTTCTGGGATCATTTTCGATGAAAATTACAAAGTAAGAAACGCCGTTGCGCATATGATATGATATATAAAAGACACAATGGTAAAAAGATGACATTTATTGACAGAGAAAGCTATACTTAAATTGTATATATTACAAAGGTGAGGCTGGATTGGTTGAATTACATTCTGAATGTGGTCCAGTTGGCTATGAATCATTTAGCAAAATCACCTATTACAGCTTTGAAACTGGGTGATACACATGAGTAGCAGAGAATCCATAAGATGCATCGTGCAATAAGTATGAAAGATTATTTTGATGCACGAGTATGGTGGTCATCAGAACATAATAGACCATTGTTTATTTTTTATTTAATTAGTATAGATGATGAAATTTGCTGACTTATAATGAAACAGAACTGACTAATGCTCATCACAATCAATCCTAGGACCTTTCATCAGTTATTTAGACAGGTCCTTGTCCTTCTGCTTTTATAGAGTAGTATGTCTATGTTTGCTGGAAGTATGCTCCTTATGCAGTCCAGTGGACAATTCTATGGCTTTAAATTGTAAAACAAAATATTCAAAGGGACGATAACATTACTTATTTTTTTGGTATTCAGGGAAATTTTTGCAAAACAATTTGCTGGCTTGGGAGCAAAGTTAATACTTTCTGCTCGTAATGAAAAAGAATTGGAGCGAGTGAAGTTGGAACTTGTTGGTATTACCTCTCTGTTATTTTATTGTGCCGTCCATTCCTTGTATGAACACTAGACGAGGATGGTTTCTTGATGCATATTTTCTGTCTTTTATTATTCTTAACTCTTTTTTCTGACTTTACTTATTCAAATGGTTTTTGCAGGCAAACATGCTCCAGATGCGGTCAAAATTTTACCTTTAGATTTGGCATCAGGTGAGGATTCTCTTCATGAAGCTGTACAAAAAGCTGAATCCTTATTCCCAGATGGTGTCCATTATATGGTTCACAATGCTGCTTCTGATCGTCATGTGAGTTGTCTTTCAGCTTCTATGCACAAAACTCAGAATGATATTCTTCCTTTTTTCATGCTATTGCGTATTTTTCGTATTATTGATAAACTTTGAGCAACATTTTAATGCCATGCTGCTTTAGGTTTTCTTTAGATAATTCGACCTTCTCTTCTGGAGCTTGGACTTGGGAAATGATACATCATGCATCATTCTTTTCCATGTACCTGAGAGTTATTTGCAGAAGTGTAGTTGTGAATCTTGTGATCATAGGAGGGGAATGGATTTGTGCAGATGTCATGTGAACAAAGAAACCCTCTCGTGATCTTATGTTTCAAACATTTAAAACTTGAAAATAATGTGCATTGATCCTTTGATATAGGAAAATATGATAATCCTGCAAGAATTTAATGGATGGTCTCATGTTGGTAGCGACCAAAGAAAGAAATTGGACTTCTAAGTGGCCTTCTAGATATTCAACTTTGATTTGACCTTTTATAGGCCTACAATTTTTAAGGGCCAATTATCATGTGGGAGGCCTTTGGCAAAAAGTAGGGTGCTTAACTTTATCCAGCCATTTTGTAAGGATGGTTCAAATCCGCCAGTTTTTTGTCAGTCCCGGCCTGTTACAAAGATAAAGTTGTTGAGACTAAAACCCAAAATTGGATAATCTTGTTTTGTCAAAGATTAACTGCTAGATAATTTTCATTTGAAGGTTATAATATGATGAAGACCGCAGGCTTCTGATTTCATGTATCTAATCATGTCATTCTTGCAGAAAACTGCTGCCTTAAATGTGACTGAGAAAGCTTTGAAGGTGGGACATCCATTCTCAATGACTGTAATACAAGTGTACTCTATCTCTGAGATATAGTTGTCTTACCTTTTTAAGGGTACCTTTGAAGTGAATGTTTTCGGGACTATAACTCTCACTCGCCTTCTAGCTCCATTTATGTTGAAGAGAGGAAGAGGTCACTTCATTGTGGTAAACACTTTTTAAGTGTGAAATAAAAATTCCTGGATTCTGTTCATTATTTATGTCACATATACTAATTTCCTTTCTGGACAGATAAGTAGTGCTGCCGGAAAGACACCAGCCCCAGGGCAGACTGTTTACTCTGCTTCAAAGTATGCTGTGAATGGATACTTCCACAGTTTGCGTTCTGAGGTATGCTAATCCATAGGATCCCTAATATGTAATTTTTTTTAAGAAAGAGGCTTTGTATTTGTTCTTTCTTTTACTAATTAGAAGGCTGACACTGTGTATTTTACGTCCAGAGTTTTTTGACCTTATGTTCTGTGTTGGTTACAGCTTTTCAAGAAAGGGATTAAAGTGACTGTTGTTTGTCCGGGACCTATTAAAACATCAAACGGGACTGGTGCCGGTTCATCGACTCAAGATACTGTTTCTGGGGTGAGCATGTCTCATGCTTATTCTTTAAATTTTTTTGCTCATTTCTTGCACACTTATATGTATAATAATCATGGCCTGATGTTTGAGGAATGCCAAGACTTAGATACATATTTGTCGATAGTACAAGGGGGACCAATGGGTACATTGTCATAACAAACTGCTTACCTACTGTCGGTTATTAAATTTGTTTTTCTTCTATTACATAAATCTGAAGTCATTCCTATGAATTAAAATGTTATACGTTTTTTCTAGAATCTTGCTAGAGAGAAATATATATTTATGTGTGACTCCAGCTTAAGTTTTTCTGTATCTTTGTGAGCATTTATTTTATTTATCTTCAATCATTTAGTCATCAAATAAACTCAATAACAATTATTTATAACAAAAATGTTTGAGTGAAGTTTTTCTCCTTATTAGAAACGAGTCTCATCAGATAGATGTGTCGAACTGGCAATTGCAGCTGCAACACATGGGCTAAAAGAAGTTTGGATATCAAACCAGGCACACATATTTATTTAACTTTACAGTTCTGAACAAGGTGATGCTCATGAAAATTTTAAAATTTGCTGATTATGTTCCTGTTTTGACCCTTGACTATTGCAGCCAGTGCTCGCTGTTATGTATCTGGTGCAGTATATGCCTACCATTGGTTATTGGCTCATGGACATGGTAGGCTCTGGAATGGTGTGCGGGTCGTTTCATTCCCGAGGGATCCTAACAACTCCACCTTTGAGTTCCTCAAACCTGGAGAAGTGTGGAGGTTCACGGGTACTGCAATGCAGCGCATGTCTAGACTTGTGGTTTCAAAGGGTACTAAAGGCGACTGCCTGAGAGTGCTCGGCCTTCGTGCTCAAGGCCAGGAGTAATATGGAAGGTGTAGAGGGCGAAAAGGAATGAGATTTGATGCGAGAAGCGATAGAGAAATGGCTAAGGTATGAGAATGAGAAAGAAAGGGGGACGCTGTCGACCTGAGGGCGACAGCTCCCATATGTGCCCTGATGAGAGTTCTTGAGGAAATATATGGTTTTCATTCAACAGGAGAGTTTGCTCTCCTGTGCCAGATTGATATTAGTTATTTTCCGGGCCGATAACACTCGTTACTGACGGTTTTCTATATATATGTAGGTGAGGAATGCGAGCGATGAAAGCTGTGGGGATTGCGGAGGAGCAGCACGGAACCGCGTACACATGTACCTGCCGCGTTTAATGTATAATGATGGTGTGTTAATGCTGTGTGAATGATAATTAGAATGTTTTTGTCTTGATAAATTCTTTCTTATGAGACGAGCAGATAATTGTGAATGAGTAGGGAGCCTTGGAGTTCAGACTCGGCTTAGATGAAACAAAAGAGATAATGGCTGAATGCCATAGTAGATTATTATGTTTTATCGTATTTTGATAAAATATTTATATACCCTTATTGTGGACAGGTTGGCCCCTATTGCACATTTAGGGAAGATTTTATCCGTTTTTTCCGTAAATATTAATGAATTTTTATTTAAATTTCTTGCTTGTTGAATGGTTTTGTTTTGCTTGCATATCATCACATGCATGTAGGACTCTGTTAGAACCCAATTGTTCCCATTGATGCATCTCATAGTTGCATCCCCATCTTAAGACGCCGAGGGCAGATCCGGGTCGGCTTAACCGAACCAGTACATTAGCGAACGGTTCGATCGCCGGTGACATTTCCAAGTCGGATCACGGGTGAGCCGAAACGGGGTGTTACAGGTAAAGTGTGCTTGTGTTTCAGAAGTGATAAACCTTTGTTGGTTGGTGACACAGATACAGACATGGTAGGTGACTTGGAGACAAGGTCAACATCTGGGTTTGTTGTTAATTTTGCTAATGAGGTTGTGTCTTGGCTGCCTAAGTTGTAAAAGTGTGTTGCATTATCCACAACTGAAGCCGAATTTATTGCTACTATAGAAGCTTACAAAGAGATGTTATGGACGAAGAGATTTTTTATTACAATTGGTGTTAAACAGGAGAGATACATTGTCCACTGTGATAGCCAGAAGGCAATTCACTTGAGTAAAAAGTCAAGTTTTCATTTAAGGAGCAAATACATACTAAAAGAGATGTATTGGAAAGTAAATCACTTGAGCTAATAAAAATTCATACTAAAAGGAATGTTGCACACATGATGACTAAAGTTGTGTCAAATGAAAAACATGTTTGCTGCAGACATGGAGCAGGCATGAATGGAGCTTCCCATGCCGGTTAGATGTATTTCATGGAGTTGGGAAGGGGAGGTTTGTTGGGTTGCGGGTTGTCCCTCCCCCACAAATACACGAAATGGCAACCCTATTTTGGGCAAAAACTTAAGTGCTTTTAGAAAATGCGCTTTGTGTTGTGTGTGGAGAGAATAGAAGCAAAGACAAACGCTTTTCTTCTTTTCATGTGGAGAAAAAGGGCGACGAGGGGATAAGGGGAAAATTATGTGAATTGAAGAAACGTGTAGATCTTATTGAGATTCACTTATGATCATCAATGGCAACTTTACCAAGCTCTTAATCTGTAACATCTTTTCTTTATTCTCTTTATTTGTGATTAAAATCAATTGTGTAAAAATTGCAATAAATTAGTATTGAGGGAGTTTGATCTCCCATGGATATTTTTGTATCAAGTTATAATATAGTGAATTTTATCCGGTCATCTGCCCTGTGGTTTTTCCCCGAATTTGGGGTTTTCCATATAAAATTGGTGGTCTCTTATTTGCGTTAAAATTAGTTAAATTGGTTGATACTTCTCATCAATTATGTGTTGAAATGAGGATTTAGGTATTTGGTTAATCCTAACATTTATTTCATATACTCTAGTTAAAAGTAGGTGTTCGGGGGATGAGCATTCTGCGAACTTAAAATGAAGCTTGTGTGAATGGAGGGATTCAGGCTAAGGTGCTCTCACTTATGAAATAAATCAATGCTAAGAAAAATAGAGTGAGAAGAGCAACATTTTACTAAGTTCCATGTGGATCAATGTGAATCTACACGTCTCATAATAGGTTTGTTTCATAATCCACTATTTCAATATTTTTTAAGCAAATTACAAACAAAATGGACTTTCCACTGCCTTGGAATTCATGCTTGAAATTAAATGCTCTAGTTCATCCTTTTGATCTTCAAGTTGGAAACAGACCTCACCAATGTGTGACTAAAACATTGAAGAAGATGGGGTATCAAGTTACCTACAAATCAGAACACGGGAAAGGCTATTAAATATATTCTGAAAAGTGAACTAAACAAAATCAATTTGGTTTGGGTCGGGTCAAAAAAATCTTTGAAACCATGTTGGGTCGACATTTTGGGCTGGTCTAGATGCAAGCGGGAAACAGGACACGAACTCTGTAAGCAACAGTTGAGCAAACCAAATCTGGTTCAGGTTAGCCGGGTAGCGGGCATACCGGCATTGTTTAGCGTTGGCGGATAGCAAAGCTTGTCACAGATGGCAGTCGAGCAAGGGGGAGGTCAGATTCAGTAAGACTTGCAGGCATAGGCACGGCCACACTTAGGTTGCAAACGCGGTCAAGTGTATACAGGTATGAGACGATGAACCAACTAGGGTTAGGGTGCAGCACTGGCAAGAGATAGGGCTTCAACGATGGCTTTTCTAGCGGCAGGGGTCACCAGTGTAACATCCCATTTTTTCAGTCTAAGGGGAGACCAAAATGCGGTGTTAAAATTTGAAAAAAAATATTAATTTAACTACTATCGTACAAACCTTACGGAAGCGGATTTCAAAAGCATATGCCAGAACCATTCAATGGCTAACTAAAATCATACATAGCGGCACTACGTGTAGCCCAGACAACTCAACGGAGCATGCAACATGTCATAAGCATACACATGCACCGGAATCTAGTCGACGATAACATACCCGCATACATACTTAATGGCTTATCAAACCTCATCAAAAATAGAGGAAAATAAAATCAAACATATGATGCTCCATTTGAAACTATATGCTTTCAAAGGGATGAGCAAAGAGGATGAAATAGAGACAGAAATAGAGATATTATGAGCACTCTCCTAAATGGTATGCTTAATCTTAACCTTTTTTTATGGAGGGTTAAAGGCAAAGACGATGATGAAGTTTACCGCCGTCCCCATAATTCCTTTTCTAACACCCTAATTCATAATCAAGGAGGTTAACTATAAAATGTGAAAAGACAACTAATAACGAAATATGAAAAAATAGCTAATAAAATAAAATAAATAAAACTTATTGAAAATAATCCATAAATATTATTAAATTAATTTGCTTTATTAATATTTAAAATTCTTTCCAAGATAAAATAACCTAGTTATTTTTGGGGTTTTACAATATCCCCAAATTTTTTACTTCGAAAATATATTAGTAGGGGTGCTAATCGAGTGAGCGAGCCGAGCTCAACTTATGTTTGAACTCGGCTTGAATAGTTCGAAACTCGTTCGAACTCGACTCGAGATTGAACGAGTTTTAAACATACATGCTCGAGTTCGACTCGAATATCTTTTATGTGTTCGAGCTCGACTCGAGTTTGAATACATTTAAACGGTTTAATTTTTCCTAGCTCGAACCCAGCTCGCTCGCGAGTTCGAAACCAGCTCGATTAAAAGTCAAAAGTACCTCACTTAAAAAGTGCACTCAATGTGGATTGAACCCACAACCTTGAGGTCATCACTTGAATACTTACCATCTCAACTATCTCACTTCTTTGTAATTATATTGTGTGTGTGTGTGTATATATATATATATATATATATATAATATAAAAACTATATTATTATATTATTTTATCGAGTCGAGCTACGAGTCGAGTTCAAGTCGAGATCGAGTTATAACCGAGTCGAGTTGAGTAGAACATGACCTTGCTCAAGCTCGGCTCGTAAGATTCGAGTTCGAGCTCGAGCATTGATATGTCGAGTTTCGAGTCGAGTCAAGCCGAGCCGAAAGCTAAATGCTCACGAGCTAGCTCGCTCAATTAGCAACCCTATATATTAGGGTCACAATAAAAAAATTGCTCAACCGTCTACTATATTGGATCGTATCCCGATAAGTATTAGATGTGAGACTAACATAACTTTTGAAAGAGATATTACATTCCACCCACCTTAAGGAAATTTCATCCTCGAAATTCCTTTCTACAACTCTTGATATACCACTATCCATCCAATACAAAACCAGGTTCACTCTTATACCACCTATAGCATCCCATTTTTCAGTGTGATGACAGACCAAACTACGATGTTAAAATTTTGTAAAAAAATTATTAATTGAACTACTATCGTAAGCATATCTTAAAAACATATGCTAGAACCATGGAACGGCCAACTAAAATCATACATACATATATAATCATACAAACTGTCCCATAACACACAACGACACCGTATGCAACCCATTCAATAGAGCATACAATGTGTTATAACCATACACATGTACCAGAATCTAGTCAACAGAAACATGCATGCATACATACTTAATGACTTATAAGATCATACAGAGAAGTACACATACACACTTACAACTTCGGTATTGACGATGTTGCTAAAACTCAACTAATGTGGTTGTTTCAACCCCAAGTTGAAAGTTATGGGTTGAAGAGGATGTGCTTATATAGATAATTTAATAATATTTACGATTCGTTCCAAGATAAAATAACCTAGTTATTTTCGGGGTTTTATAATATCCCCAACTCAGGAATTTTGTCTTCGAAAATATATTAAGATCATAATGAAAAAATTACTCAATTGTCTAATATATTGATCGTATCCCGGTAAGTATTAGATGCGTAACTTTTTGGAGGGATATTACATTCCACCCACCTTAAGGAAATTCCGTCCTCAAAATTCTTTTCTATAACTCTTGACATACCACTATCCATCCAATACGGAACTGGGTTCACTTTGATACCACTTTCAACATTCCATTTTTCTGTCTGATGGTAGACATACCACTATCCATCCAATACGGAACCGGGTTCACTCTGATACCACTTTCAACATTCCATTTTTCTGTCCGATGGTAGACTGAAGTGCGATATTAAAAATTCATAAAAAACTATTAAGTTAACTACTATTATAACTTCACGGAAGCCGAATTTAAAAACATAGGCCGGAACCATGCAACGGCTACCTAAAATTATACATACATATATAATCATACATACTATGACAAAACACAAAACGGCACCACGTGCAGCCCAAACAACTCAACGGAATGTACAACGTGTCATAACCATGCACATGTACCGATATCTAGTCCATGGTAGCATTCTCGCATACTTAATGACTTGTAGGATCATACAGAGAAACACACATACATACTTAGTACTTTGGCACCAAAGACGATGTCGGAAAAATTCAAAGGTGGTTGTTTCAACCCTGCACCCGCAGATGCGAATGCCATCCCAAGTTCTGATCACCCATTCGTACTGTAGTAATGCCCGAGCCCATGTCTGTGTCCAGCTACCCGGCCCAACACTATTGCTTGATTTGCCTAAGTTAACTCGGCACAACTCGGTTGAGTCCCCTCGGTTGACAAAGTTCACCATTTTCAGCTATCTTTTGATCATTTTCCTACATTAGTTTAGATGTATATTCATCTTATTTAGCATATTTTGATGTTATAAGTGCTATTTATTTATTTATTTATTTATCTATTTATTCATTATTTTTTTATTTCTATGTTTGTTGTATGTGATGGATGCTTGTGTGATTATCTGTTATTATTATTGATAAATTTGCTTATTAATATTAATCTTATTCATGTTTACTAAACTTTATTTATTTATTTATTTATCTATTTGTTCTTTGCGTGTATATTATTATTCATTTGTATTTAATTACGTATTCCGTGTTGGATGACATGATATTATTATTATCTATGATTAATTAAAATTAACTTATTTATTTATAAATATGTTTACTAATACAAATATATGTAATATTTACTTGTATTTAGCCGTGTATTTATATATTATATGATCTTATTATTTTATGATTAGAGTATTATTATTGTCATGTATTGATCATTTATCAATTTATTCATGAGTGTAGGTATTTATTTATTTATTATTTGTAATTAGATATTTTCTTTATTATGTCTCGATTTACATGCTGTATGTTTTTTTGTAGGTTTATTTAGCAGTGGGCTTCGATGGATGTTTCGGAGTCCAAGCTCGTCGTAGATGAGACGTCACGCTTGGAACTTGGACCACACATCCATTAGGACTCTTCTCACTTTTTATCGCTATACTGATTTGATTTCCAAGGACGTGTTAAGTGGCTGTTTTATTAGACCCCACTTAACAAGGGTCATTTAGACGTATTTTATTTCCATGATTAATAACTCTCGAGTATGATTTCGAAAATAAGATTCACCACAAGTTTCCTCCGGGCCTATTATATAAATCCCTTCTCATTCTTATATATGATTTTCTCGAGCTTTCCAATGAGATGTGAGATAGGGGAATATCGATAACCGCGTCTTGAGATAGGGCACAGGTGTAACACCCCAATCCGGTTTACTCTCAACCCGGACCAGAACTATTACAAAGGATCGAACTACTCGTAAACCGATTAAGTTGGCTGACCCAAAACCTAAACGGCTACGACATAACCTTCTCGACGTCTCAAGATGGAGCACGCCGCTAATGCGCAAACAATGTATGAATGAGATGCAAAACCCTAACAGGATACTCCGTGAATGTCATGATGATAGCCACACACAAAAATAATTAAAATAGCAACAAAATTCATAAAATCCTGGGA
Organism: Piper betle; assembly: GCA_033002965.1. Taxonomy (NCBI): domain Eukaryota; kingdom Viridiplantae; phylum Streptophyta; class Magnoliopsida; order Piperales; family Piperaceae; genus Piper; species Piper betle. The sequence continues at coordinate 158,371 of JAURVB010004277.1, forward strand.
TAAAACGAACAGAGTCTCCCCTAAATGTGCAATAAGGGGACGACCTGTTAAAATACAGCACAATATAGTATATATATAAAACAATAATTTATATCGCAATAGGATTCAAATCATCCACACATATTGTAATTGGCATCTCGCCCACCTGCAATTCATGCTCATCATGTTTTTGTTCATTTTCAACTCAACATAGCTGATCATTCCTGGACATTAGAACATTTCAACATTTCTAAAACAAGGCATACAAGCCTCACAAACACATGCATATATACACAAACATGTAAATCTAATACAATAGCCAATCACATCACATCTTACGCAAAAGTCAGCGCGGCGCCAGGTATGTGTGTGCAATGCAAACGCTAATCCTTCGTCAAGGCCGGCATACACCATTCATCGTCCTCACCTACATATAGTAGAAAAACGTCAGCAATGGGTGTCACTGGTCCGGAAATAACTAGTATCAAACTGGAACATGAGAGCAAACTCTCATGGAAAGCAAACAATCATATATCTTCCTCAAGAACTCTCATAAGGGCAACTACAAAGGAGCCGTTGAGCAGCTGACTCAACAGCATCCTGATCTATCTGGTACTGTGCCGCTCACGACACTTCTTTTTCAGTACTTCACGTAAAACTTTATCCTAAGCCCTCTCCGAACCTCCATATTACTCCTGGCCTTGAGCACGAAGGCCGAGCACTCTCAGACAGTCGCCTTTAGTACCCTTTGAACCACAAGTCTGGACATGCGCTGTACTAAACAGTACCCGTAAACCTCCACGTTCTCCGGGTGTGAGGAACTCAAACGCGGAGTTGTCAGGATCCCTCGGGAATGGAACAGTCCGCTGGCACTAATCCAGAGCCCGCTTTGACTGGCACGGCATCCGCTCATGGCACGTGCAAGTCGACTCATCTTCTCTTGTCTCACTGAAAACTCGATAAAACTATTTATAGGGCTGGGTCGGGATTTATTATAATAGGCCCGAAGGCAACTTGAGGTGGATCTTATTTTCGAAAACAAGCTCGAGGGATCTCATCCTCGAGGGTTATTAATTCCGAAAACAATTGACCAGATGACCCGTGTTAGGTGGGGTCCGATAAATCATCCACCTGACACGTTCTACAATCAATAAATCAAATCACCGATAGAGTAGAGCGATAAAACTTGAGAAGCGTGTCCTAACGGACCTGTCAGAAGCTCCAAGCGCAGTCTCGTGCCTAGACGGCGAGCTCCTGCAACGAACCTACATGAACATAACTATTTACTAACGCCCATACATACATGATGCACGCCTATGTAACTAATATATCCACATGCATACATGAATCTAATCAAACATGACAATCATCTCAGACAATCACACTAAATCTCTAATTGTCAAGCAAGTTAATAATTTTATGATTTCATACGTTACTTATTACCTAACACTTTTAATTCCAATTTCAAAGTATACCTATTCTAATTAGGTGACAATGGTTTAATCAATTTAATCCATTTAACTTAATACTAGCATGCAAAAACCTAATTCATGCAAATTCATAAATTAACTTGTTAACAAGCATTTAATTAACTATTCTATGGTTTACTAACAATTCCATTAGCAAGCATTTACATCACCCAACACAATCTACGCTAATCGTCACATGTTTATCATAATTTACAATTAATTAAACTAAAATCATGAAGTTAATAAAATTAATTCCAATATGCTACCATGACCACAACATGTATGTAATAATTCTAAAAAAGAAGGACGAACCACCTCGCGATCGACGCTGAAATCGGTGCCGACAGACAAAGGCGGTGAAGGCGCACCGGCGATTTTCTGGCGACTGTGCTGGCGGTTTTCCGACAGTTCCGATGGTTTTCCGGCGACTGCTCCGGTGGGGCAATCGGAGGTAGGGGTCAGCACCGTCTCGGTGAGCTTGACCCAATGGTGGTGACGACAAGGGCGGCCGCGGCGGCGATGGCCACCGGCGACGAGGTCGATTTCGGTCGGGGCAATCGATCACTTCGATCAGACCCACGGCCGGCCTCGACGGCGGCGCTAGGTAAGGGGGAAAGGTAGGGGAAGTCGAGGGGAGAGCTTCGACGTCACGGCGGCGGCGGTCCGGCGCAGACGGCGGCGGAATCGCGTCGGGAACGGCCGTGAAATCGAGGGCGATTTCCGGCGTCACGACGGCTGGACGGTGGCCGAGCGTGGTCGGGGCGGCAAGGCGACGGCACGGTCGGGCTGGGCGGCGTCGATCGGCGGCGAGGTGGTGTCGGCGGCGGTGGCAAAAGTCTCAGGGCGGCGGCGGTGAAGATGTCGGGGTTTGGGGGAGGGAGATGAGAAATATAGGGCGGTGGCAAAGTTGTAAATAAGACTTGACTCGACACATGCTCGAGTCAAGAATAATAACTAACTCGGAATAAATCCCAGAAAAATCCAGAAAAATTGGGAAAAATCCCATAAAACTCAAACAAAACAACACAACATCCAAATGACATGCTGGATAACTAATAACCCACCCGAAGACCATCTAACGCGTCCTAATGCGTTATTCGGCCTAAACTAATTCTACGGTCACAACATGAAGAAAATAAATCATCAACTGTATACTCTCATATCTACTGATAACTCAGTCTGCTGATGCATATCTGACGCTATCATCGATACTTGGGTATACATGAACCCTCATAGCACGTGCGCACGGTCGGCCTCGGCCCCGCACACGTGTTCTGAAAGCTGAACCGACTCAAACCACGGTCAAACCAACCGGCTAACGACTATAAAACCCTGACTCGAGTCGCGGGTTTTACAACATGCTATTCAAAGTGGGCTCTGGATTTGGTGAGCATTTGTTCCATTCCCGAGGGATCCTGACAACTCCACCTTTAAGTTGCTCAAACCTGGACAACTCCACCTTTAAGTTCTTCAAACCCGGAGAAGTGTGGAATTTTACATTTACTGCAATGCAATGCATGTCTAGACTTGTGGTTTCAAAGAAAACTAAAGGTGTATGCTTGAGAGTACTCGGCTTCTATACTCAGGACCAAAAGTGATACGGAGGATGTAGAAAATTGAAAGAAAAGAAATTGATGTCCTCATGCAAAGTATAGTTTTTAAAGTTGACAAAGCATGAGATGAGATAGAAAGGGGGCGCTGTCGTGCACGGTTTGACGACTCCTAATTAACGCCCTTATGAGAGATTATTTGAAGGAGTATATAAATGTTTTCATTTTACAGGACAAACAGCTCTCCTATGCTAGTTTGTCTATTAGTTATTTCTGGACCAGTAATGAGTTATTTCTTGGTCAATAACACTCGTTACTAATATTTTTTCTATTATATATGTAGGTTTTGTGGTTCTGAGTTTGCTTTGGTATATATGTAGGTTTCATGATTCCGAGTCTGAACAGATAAACGTTACACACACTTGAGTTCAGCATAGTTATTTTCTTTTACACTTTACTTATATTCAATGTGTTTTCAACGCGTATTTAACAATGTCTTCTATTCTCTTGACGCCAAGCGGGTTACTTTGATCTATACTATTGATTGAATCTTATAAACTAGCTACTTTAGACATGACTCGACTCGATAACGACATTTCCGATCTGGTTCTTAGGTGAACCAAAATTGGGGTGTTACATTTAAAGTTCTGGGTTGGGGAGGATGTACTTACATTAACATAGTTTGGTGTGTAAAAACGAAAAGGTGTAATAAGCATAAGGTAATGTCTAATAATGAAAGGTCATGTATGATAACTCAATTAGAACGTGTAAGGTGATGTATAATAACTTTTTGTATAGAAATATGCAAGATAATGTACAATAACTTCAAGGTGTCAAAAGATAACTAATAACGAATAACAAAAGGACGGTTAATAAAATACAATAATAAAGCTTATTGGAAACAATACATAAACTCTATTAACTTAAATTAATTTAATAATATTTAAGATTCCTTCTAAGATAAAATAACCTAGTTATTTTTAGTGTTTTACAATATCCCCAACTTGAAAATTTTCTTCTTTGAAAATATATTAAATCCATAATGAGAAAATTACTCAATCATCTAATATGTTAGATCATCTTCGAAATTCCTTTCTATGACGCATGACATACCACTATCCATCTAACACGGAACCGGGTTCGCTCTAATATAACCTGTAACATCCCATTTTTTTGGTCCAAGGGTAGTCCAAAATGTGATGTTAACATTCAAAAAAATTATTAATTTAACTACTATCATACAAACCTTAAGGAAGTGGATTTCAAAAGCATATACGGGAACCATTCAACGGCAAACTAAAATCATACATACATACGTAATCATATAGATTGTGTCAGAACACACAACGGCATTACATGCAGCCCGGACAACTCAATAGAGCATGCAACATGTCATAAACATACACATGTACTAGAATCTAGTCGACAGTAACATACCTGCATACATACTTAATAGCATATTAAACCTTATCATAAATAGAGGAAAATAAAATCAAACATATGATGCTCCATTTAAAACTATATGAAACGGCTTTCAAAAGGATGACTAAAGATGATGAAATAGAGAAGGAAATAGAGATACTGTAAGCACTCTCCTATATCATATGATTAACCTTAACCTTTTTTATGGAGGGTTTAAGGCAAAGGCGAAGATGTAGTTTACCCCCATCCCCGTAATTCCTTTTCTAACACCCTTATTTATAACCAAGGAGATTAACTATGAAATGTGAGAAGACAACTAATAACAAAATATGAGAAGTCAATTTAATTTAATAATATTTAAGATTCGTTTCAAGATAAAATAACCTAGTTATTTTTGAGGTTTTACAATATCCTTAACTTAAGAATTTTCATCTTCGAAATATATTAAAGCCATAATGAAAACATTACTCAATTGTCTTATATATTGGATCATACCCTGGTAGGTATTAGATGTAAGACTAATATAAATTTTGGGAGGATATTATATTACTATAAAACCCCCAAAATAACTATGCTATTTTATCTTATAACGAATCTTAAACATCATTAAAGTAATTTAATTCAATGATATTTATAGATTGTTTTTAATAAGCTTTATTATTATATTTTATTAATTGTCTTTCGTATTTTGTTATTAGTTATCTTTTCATACCTTGTGTTGTATATTCTATTAAGTTGTTCAGGCTATACATGGTGTCGTTGTGTGTGGTAGAGTATGTATGCTTATGTATTTAAGATGTTAGGTGGCCATTATGTGGTTCCGATCTATGTTTTTAAGATCCGCTTCCATGAAGTATGATAGTAGTTCAATTAGTAGTTTTTTTTATGAATTTTTAACATTGCACTTCGATTTGCCATTGACTGAAAAATGAGGCGTTACAAGTGGATACCACCTGTAACGACTCACCTGTTTCGAGCCACAGGAAATGTTACAATATGAAACTAAATGTCTAGGAAATTAATTTTCTATTAATTTATTAACATCATGCATAAATCCATGACATAAATTTTTTAAAACCATACAAATTAAATTCATGCTCAAAAAATTAGTTAAAGTTCAAATTCTAAGTCATGTTATGAAATAAAATATAATATAACCAATGCTCCGCATAATCTAAGACCCATGAAACGAACCGCCCTATCACCCCTTTCGGCATAGGGGCAAATAATTTATCTTTCAAGAATTTTAAGGGGTGAGGCCTCGTGTCGGACTGAGTCAATTCTTCAACTCTGGTTGCCCTCAGCGCATGGTGGTCGAATGTGGGCTCAGGGCGACCAAGGCTGCCAAATCGAAATAATAATTATACGGACCTAGAATCCTGATGAGGCACTCGCAACTACGACATGTGATCCTAATTTAAATGAAACAATAAAATTATACATAAGTATAGTTTTATATGAGCAAAAATGCACATAATGAAATTACTTTGTTATACGATGATTAAAACTCAACAAAATAAGCATGCAACACACAAAATATTAAACTTTAAATTTACAATATTTACAATAAGTGTGGTGAGATGATTAATTATTTATGTGACATAATCAATTAAGTTATACCTTACCTTTTAAACTCATAAAATTATTTTAAATTACTTAATTCGATAAAGGTTTGAACCTTATTTATTCTAAGCATACTAATACAATTCACCGCTTGTGATTATTATACTATTATATTCTAATAATTCATACTTTAATTTATCAATACAACCACATAAAGTTCTTGTTTTTTTATATTGTAGTAGTGACATCATAAATATAAATTATTATAAATACTGAACAATAATTTAATACTAATCTCATTATTGTTACACGTGGTGCAATTATATATTCTGACACAATATATATAATTATGTATATATGTATAATTTTAGTTAATCATTGAGTGGTTTTAGCATATATTTCTAAAATTTATTTCTGTAAAATTTATGCGATAATAGTTAAATTTTTTTTTAAAAATTTTAACATCGCATTTGAAAAATATGGGATGTTACAACTGGCCGTCTAGAATGATGGGACTCAAAAGGTGAGTCTGTTTGCGGTGGTTTGGCGCCCAGAGGCGATGCCAGTCGGCCTGGTAATAGCTAGAAAGCTTGGTGGCGGTATGGCTATTGCTGAAGAGTAAGGGGCAGGATTCTGACCACTGTTGTTGATGACAACAGGGCATGGTCCTAGACTGCAGCCGGTAGCAAAAGACGTTGGCCGGATGTTGAAGGACGTTCGGAGGCAGCACCAGTCAGCCTTGTTGCATTCTCTACTCCGGCCGGCGTCTACCCTCAAAATTCTAGTAACTCTAGCTGCTAGCTTCGACAACAATCGGTGGGGACTAGTGGCCGGTGGCGCAAGGGCTGACTGAATATCAGGAAGTAGCCGACAGTGGCAGTGGCTAGCTGAACATGGGTGCAAAATTTGGCAACTTAGTACCCTTCTTATCCTACTTTTGCGACGTGGTTTCAATGACATTCCAGCAATGGCAAGTGAGTGGGCCGACCGGAATCCACCTAAAAGTGAAGTCGTCGTGGGCTACAGGTCAATCATCGAGAGTTGGTCAAAGAACTCAAGTTGGCAGAAAAAGATGCTGGAAGTTGGTCAAAAACCTTCAACAATAGCGTAACGGGTAGGCTCTTCTCTGTCACAGGAGACTAGTACAAGATTTGTCGCTGCATAAAGGACAATGATACTCCACTATTAATTACTTCATTTATAAATTTTATATTAATAGTGTATAACCTAGATAGAATTTATAATCAGCTACCCTCGTGCCTAAAAGGCAACGATTAACCTCAGTGGTGTTAGGAATTTCACGCATAAAATCCCAAAACTTTATGTTGTGTGTTAAAATCCTAATAAGTGGTATCATAGTTTGGCTGGGTCTCAAAAGGCCCAAAAAATAGTATCAGAGCCAGATTTAAATCAGATTTACCCACACTGATTCTTATTATTTCTTTTATAGGTTTTATCTGATGATTTGAAGGGTGAGTTTGTCATGTAAATATCATCTGATTTAAAAGAAATTTATCAAACAATAATAGTTTTGGAGACGTCCGATATACAAAGAGGAGTTATTAGGTTTATCTCATATCGGTTATGGATGACGTTAGTGAGTTGTATATACGCTAATAGGAAAACCTTATTATTTAAATTAATTTTTAGATTAAGAGAAGCTCGTGACACTTATTACAAGGCATTTTTGAGAGCCCAACGAGTAGTATTAAAGCTTAGTTGGAGTCCCAAAGGGCTTAAGGCGTGGAAAGACTCATTAGAAAGACTCATTGGGATCGAAATAAGGGTCTAACTCTATTGCATTGCCAGAAATCATATTGTATATTTAATTGAAACATGTTAACCTTCTCACTTCTCTCGTGGTGGAGTGTATCTAGTCGCCGGAATAGGCTGGAGGGGAAGACTCCGGTGGTGGCAAGGTGTCTTTCATGCAGCTCCAATAAGGCGATGAAGGGATGACGAGGGCCCTTCCGTGGCCACCATTTACACTCCTGTTCCAAGTTTTTGTGAGGAAGGTGACTGGGTATTTACAGATTTAGGCGGCTTTGAGAAGGGGGTAGAGTTCTGTTTATTCAAGCTTTGGATAAACGTTAGTAAGAGGTGATGGTGATGAGGTCACCCTCCTCCTCCCATCTCTAAATGTACTTGCTTCTTATTTATGTTGTTTTTTAATGTGGGCACCATATCTCATATTGATATAAACAATAGATATCAAACTTGATGTCATAATTTCCTTCGATATGTCTATAGCAACCTGCTTTGTCAAGCATATTCGAATCTCCACCAAAGCTTTTCTATCCAGCAATACCCACTCCTAATATGTCATCAATTAGAGTTTTGAGCTTTGAAAACAGGTCATAATCTTTTTGTGACTATTCTTTATTGAGTCGTTTACTATTTAGTTTCTTTTTAAATCTTAAATCCTCTTAACCATGACTTGTAATGAGTCTTCATTCATGTCTATATGACACCCTCAATATCTCCTCTATAAATAGAAATATTAGGTAAACACAAGAAAAAGAATACGAACAAGAACAAGAAGAAGAGCAGGAAAAATTCATTTCTTATCTTAATCTAGCATTAGTGTAATCCCTTCTTGATTTTCTTGTTTAGTATTGGTTTTAATTTTGAAAGTACTCTGTTCATGGTTTTAGAGACATAAGGTGATGCCTCCCTCGTTGCTACAATTGCATTAGGGGAGGAACTCGTTGAATCATCAAAACTATTTGTTATTTCGAGAAGGAAAATACTTGTTATAAAAGGTGACAATATTATTTTTTAAAAAATCATCCTACATAATATGCCTCAAGTTGATTTAGTACTAATTAATTTGATCTTTGTCTCTCTTTAGTGTTTTAGTTTATCATATAGTTCTATCATGCGAAGGTGTGCAATTTCCCAACTCTCTAAACTTATTATATTTCCAACATCATCAGTCCTTAGATCCTTCTAGCATAGGCAATCCTCTAATCCCCCATTAGCATTTTCCTCGACCGAAAATTCTTTCTATTGAACTATTTGATCTGTCCCTTCCTATCTTATGCCATTGTTTCCACTCAAAACAAGAATTACATAATAAGAGTTAGCATCAAAATTGACCACAGAACCAAAGCCCATGATATCAATTATTACAAAAAAACCAACTAACGAAATACAAAAATTATTGAAGGAAAACAATAAAAATTATAACAATTTCAAACAACCACAAAGTAAAAGAATTACACTTAGAAAAGAACTATACACTTCTAAGTCAACCGTCACCCTTTTAAGAAAAAATTAAGAGATGGCCACCTCATTACAAGTTACCATAGGAGTCATCAAGGGAAATCCAAATACAACTTGCATTATAAGCTTTGACTATTAAGTTTTTATTCACCCTTCAAGATGCATCCAAAGGTACTCATACACTTCACCTCACACCTCCAAAACAACATTTGGCATCTTGTCCATGTCCAAATTCATCATTTCTTGTGCAATGGGTTGTGACTTTTGGGTGCACCACTACATCTCTTCGTTTTACTTCTTTCTGATTGTTGTTCACACCACTTAGGGCAAAATGGGATTTACAATCCTAATAATTTTCCTCTAATTATAACAAATATTTTTGTTATTTCAATAGATATAGATTGATAAATGGATGTTTATAATATATCATATCATATTAATTTTTTTAAGAAATTACTGTATGAGAGTTCTTATATAATTAATGGTTAATTTATTTATTTATTAATTGAAAGGGTTAATGGGCCATCAATCAATAGTTATATTAAAGATCTATTAAAATCATTATAATAGAGTCTTTTAATTAACAACATATTGATGCGGGCGATGGTGTTAGGCACCTACCACCAAGCGAATGCTAAAATCACCAGCCGGCAGTGGTGTTGTGTACTCCATCTTAAACAATTCGGTCCCACTACTCCCATGAGGCCCAATAACTCTTTCGCTTGGCTTTTCTATACACACCTTCCCATGACTCGTGCTCAAAGAGGGGCACAACTCACACGTCATAAACTTTGAACTTTAATAGGGAGACCAATACTACAGAGAGCTGGGCTCTCTAATAAAGAGCCCAACTTATGAAATTGGCCAGGCCATGCCCGGCCCAAATGGGCCTGGCCTAGCCCGAACTAAGGAGGGACATAGAGCCGGGCTGGGCTCCCTTGGAACTACTGGATCAGACATGGCCCGGCCCGGTAAAATACCTAGGCTTTGACCGGGCGGGGTGGCCCGGGCCGATCAAAAAGTGGGGCCAGGCCATCCTTATTGAATATTTATTACCATACGTAATATTATCTAATATATTAATATTTCAAAACAATAGTATTATGCACAAACCATATTAATAAGTCTTCTTTAGTTAAATATTACCTTCATGCTTTTATATATTACAATATAAAGTACTTTTAAAAAGCCTTAAATGTGGTTTTAATGTGTACGCCCAGAATGAGAAGTCAAACAAATAACGTAGTTTTAATATATGAAGCTTGAAATTCAACAAGTTCCATACGGGCTACATGATCCTCAAAAATTTTTGATGGCATGCCTTTCGTTAAAGAATCTGCAATCATCAATTCAATGCTAATGTGTCCAACGGGCACTTCATTTGCTTTGATATACTTTCTAACGATTAAATATAATGTTGATGTGTTCATTTCCATTTTTATTATTTTTAGCTAAGAACACGATCGTTGAATTATCACAATATATCTTCAGTGGCCTTGAGATAGAATCAACAACTCGAAGCCCATATGAGGAACTTTTCAACCAAACAGCTTATGATGTAACCTCAAAACACGAAACGAACTCAGCTTCCACAGTAGAAATGATAACTAAAATCTACTTTGCACTTCTCCACGATATAGCTCCATTAGCAAGCATGAAGATATATCCAAATGTGGATTTACAAGAATCAGCAAAACCATCATAATCCTAATCCGAGTATCAATGACCTCCAAATTAGAAAATCTCTTATATGTAAGTATATAATTTTTAGTTCCTTGAAGGTACCTCAACTTTTTTTGAGGCTCTCCAATGTTCAGTGCCAAGATTACTTTAGTATTTTCAAAACATTCCAACAGTAAATATAATGTTTGGTCTTATATATACTTGCACATACATAAAACTTCCAATAGCTAAAGCATATTGAATGTTTTTTTATTTATTCCCTCTCAAAATCATTTGTCATATATTGATCCAAATTAAAATTATCTTCTTTCACTATAGGAGTTACTAAAGGTATATAATTTACTCATCTGAAATCTCTCAAGAACATCATTGATATAGGCTTTTTGAGATAAACCTGGGACACTTTGAAATCTGTCTCTATGAATCTTAATGTTAATGACATAAGACGTTTCACGTATATTTTTCATATCAAAATGTATAGAGAGAAACTTTTTTACTATATATGATGATCCGATATCATTAGTTATAAGTAATATATCATTGATATATAGGACAAGAAAAATAATCTTATTCTCACTTACCTTGTGATATATACATTAATTATTAATATTCTCAACAAAATCAAGTGAAGAAATTACATTATGGAATTTCAAATATCATTAACGTAAGACTTGTTTAATTTTATATATCGATTCTTTAAGCTTACAAAAAAGATATTCACCTTGAGTTAAAGAAAGCGTCTCATGTTATTTCATATAGACCTATTCCTCTAGATCTCTATTGAGGAAAGTTGTTTTCACATCTATCAGGTGTAATTCAGAATTGAAATGAGCTACTAATGCCATGATGATATGGAATTAGTCTTCCTTTGACACCAGAGAAAATGTCTCTCGATAATTAATACCTTCCTTTTGTATGAATCCTTTACCCACGTATCTTATCTTGTATCACTCAATGTTGCCTAAATAATCTTTATTGGTTTTAAAAACTCATTTACAACCAATGACCTTTATCCCTAGGCAACTGAATAAAATCCCAGACTTGATTTGTAACTATAGAATCCACCTCACTTTTCATGGCCTCATACTAGAATTTTGAATAATTATTATTCACTGCTTGTGAAAATATAGGTCATTTTCTTTTCCAATATTATAGTAAGTTTCTTATAGGTGTCACCATTGTGCCTCTATGTGTCTTGTGATGTTGTGCCTCGCCACCGCACAGCCGTTGTTCGACAGCACCGCTGCCATGCCACGTGTTGCCATGTCAGGCCACCGGTGCCACTTCATCCTCCTTGGTCCTCCTCGCTGTCAGGACAAATGCCGCCAACTCCAGACTTAGGTTTTTTTAATTAATGCTAATGATAAATGCCATAATTAAAGTTTGATGCTTTTTACGTAATTGTGATTAATGCAATTGTATTATTTTTTGAAATAATATTTATGTAGCAATTATAAACTTAAATTGGTTATATTGATTATATTATATATTTTTGTTTAATTAAATTTATATTCAAGTTTTGTTGATTTGAATTGTTCTTTAATAAGTTTAAATCAGTACTTGCATGATTAATTACTTTTTCTTTTTTGGAAAAATGATATGCGTTGGAAACCAATTAGAGTACGTCCTTCCTGCATTTAATTGCTAGGCAGGGGTTTTGAGATTGCCCCCCACATCAGATAGTTGATAAAGTGGTTATTGTTACCTAAAATATGGCCGTATAACTCGTTTTAGCTCTGAACAAAAGATGGGAACCAGGGAGTCATACCAAAAAGAATGAGTTCTTTGATCCATTTTGGGATATGTTTAATGATAAATTTTAGTTGATGCAATTAAGTTTAAATTAGTTATAATTATAATTATATTTAAATTATAATTAATGATACATTTTTCATAAAATATATTTGTGTCGTGGTATGCTTGGATTTGTTATATTTTAAATAATTAAGGGTTGATTATTTCATTGTCATAATTAGTTACTAACAAATCATAGTAAATTACCCAATTAAGGTTATACCTAGCCAATGTCTCTCGAGTTAAGTGATAACTGTTGACAACTCCCCTATAGTTTGGTGTCAATGCCCACCCTATTCACAACTCTGGATCCCCTAAATAGACGTTCGACATCTAGTTTTGTTGATTATATGCCATATACTATTGATTAAGTGGGAGATTGCCTTAGATTGATCACGGTTATGAATTCACCTTACTTTAAGCCATATAATATTTTAATTCGTACTATTTTAATTTCACATATCTCTAAATATGTTTTTCTTAGCGAGACATGCCTCTTATAAATATGAAGACACTAATGTATATTATCTATATTATCAACACTTAAATTAACTTGTGGTGTTCTTGATTTCAGACTCAACCTGTATATAAAGTTTTAAAACATACACAATGTAAGATATAACAATGAATAAAAATGGCTGTAATTGGATGTATCAAAAGTGGTCAAGTGGAGGAATTTTTAATCTGCAGTATCAACATGGGGTTGAGGTGTTTCTTGATTTTGCATTCTCTTGTACTAAAATTGTTAGCTATTTATAAATTTCATGTTTGTGTAATGGTTGTGACAATCGCTGGAGTTTAGAATGGGATTATGTTAAGCAATATTTATATTATTACGGATTAATGTCAAATTACTATATATGGACTCATGGTGAAGGTTCAATGTCTGGTTATGAGTATGGAAGGTCAAGTTCAATTGCAATGGATGATAGTTTAGGTTTGAGAGGGGTGGTATATCAAATGTTCTACTTTTGATTATTTACTTTTGCTTGTTGATTGTTATAGCAAATGAATCAATTGATTTAAAGTTTTAGAACTTTGAAAACATGATTATAATGTGTGATGAAATGTGTTAAATAAAATATTCTTGGTTATTTTATTGCATATGTCAGTTTATACAAGTTATGAAAAAGTTTTTCAATGTCCTACTTATAAGGGAGGTTCTCCTGGATTGTCACAAGGATTAGAAGTGTATTTTGTTGAATACTTTGGTTTAATAGTTTGATTATTTACTTTCGCTTGTTGATTGTTACAGAACATGAAACAATTAATTTAAAGTTTTAGAACTTTCAAAACATCTTGATTGAAAGTTTACTTTTTCTTGTTGCATTTATATATTTATAGATTAATTTTGAATGCTATAATATATTTGCTACTTGACTATTGGTTTTAAACTAACAAGTTTAAGAAAAATTTTCAATACTCTTACAGGCTAGATACCAAGAATGCATTGAATTAACTTACGGTACTAACCCTTCTTCCCGGCCACTATTTGTCAACCTGAGGCCTACTACTTTGCAGTGGGAGAGCAAAATAAGTGGTATTATGGAATTGCTTTGGCTCTCATTGTAGTTCATCATCTTCCTCAACGGTACTCAGGAGATTATCATGGCTTTGCTTATGTCCCACCTATTGATGCCGACTCCGATTCAAGTCCACTCAGCTAGCCTCTCACTGACAAGCATTTACTTCACCATATTTAGGCATTGGAAACTTGCGAGCAAAACATACAGATAGAGATAATGAGATTGCAGCAAGAAGCTGAGGAGAGCGAGCAGTAGATGAGGGAGGAGGCTAAAGACAGGGATCACTGATTCATCAAGCCGCTTGATGAGAGTGAGCAATGTAAGAGAAAGCAGTGGACACAAGAGGCTGATAGACAAGACGAGATGATGTTTCGTCAGATGTTTCTCATGGTTAAAGATGCTCATTGTGGCCCCGACGAGTCATCTACATCAAGACTTAAGTGACTAGATCATCCTAGGGATCCATCTCATTAATGTTGTATCTGACATGTATTGATTATATTTAACATATTGATGTATTTGATAAATAATTTTTATTCAATTTAATTTTAATTTATAATATCCTAATTGGTTATGTGGTATAAATTTGTGTTATTAATTAATTCATTATGTTTAACAAGAAATTACAAAATAAAACAAATTGAATTTTTTTCTATTTTTTTATTTGTGACATATATGCAACTAAAATTCCGTCTTGCAACCACATTTGGAACCGGATTTGCAACTGCATTACCCATTGCAATATTATTCTGCGACCCTATTTGCGACCGGAAGACCGGTCCCGATATTGGAAACCATAGTACTGGATTGTTCAGGTTTCATATTTTACGACCAGATGCAATTCTGGTCTCAAGAGTCATCAGCGACCTTGTCTACTGCAACTACCGCATCCAGTTGCAAAACTATTTAGCAGCTGTTAGTGCGGTCGCTGATATGTTTTTTATTACCAGTGCAGGTTGTTTGCCGCCTTTTTCTCTGTTTTCTTTCCCCTCTTCCCACCCCGTGTAAGGTGTAATGGTACTCTTCGGGCAGGAATGTACGAGCCCTTCCACTGTGATCGTTGCCATCACTAGCCCAGGCGACGGTGGAGGGGAGGGACTTGTGGCTGACGAGAAAGAGGGTGTAGGAGGTGGTCTGGGATGTTGAGGGTGATGATGCCGTTGTAAGTGCCAGTCTTCTTGCTTTGCATCGGAGTTGTGACGCGGGCGAAAGGTGGCATCTTTGGATTTCCCTCTCTGTTCTCAAATCGAAGAAGACCCATAATAAATTTTATTCTTTGATGCAAAAAATAAAAAACTGGTTGCGTGTTTTGATTGCTTCCAAATTCCACTATTAACACAAATAACGAAGGTAACTGATTACTGATAACAAACATATTTATTGAACTTTGTAATTGTTCAAGTGGGAGAGCCAAGTATCACAGAAGTTGAAGTTTGATTACTTTCAATTTCAACAATGAAATGGAAAATCCTTTATATACCACCAAAATTTTCCCTGGTTTTCTCCGTATTAATTTTAATTGGCCCAAAAAAATTTACATGTAAGTATGATGCAGGCGGCTCATTAAGTAAGGTAATCAAGCTCGGAAAAAAGTGGAAAAATTTCAATGGCGCATATAACATCAATGAAAAGAAATCCAAGGGTGTTTAGTGTTAACTACGATATGGAGCAGTGATGCCAATTCTATCGCGTAACAGCGGCAAAACTACAACCGTTGGCGGATAAAATGTCCAGTTTTGCCTCGTCGTGCGATGTGTTATCAAGCCATCCCTTTGTGCTGTTCCGAGATCCTTCTTGCGCGCCGGCCTACATTTACATCTGTTGACGATTTGGGGCAAGTTGGGGAGACAAACGATGTTGTTCTTCTGTCAATAATAAAATTCAATGTTAGGGTAATATGGAAATTAAAAATTAATGACTTAATATCTCTTTTAAATTTTATCAGTCGATTGAATCGTAAGGTTAAAACAAAAGCATGTGCATACTACATAATAAAAGTGATGCGCATACTCGCCAGCCCCATTTTGTTAAACCATTTATTAATGGGAAAATTTTAAGTAAGCTACACTTCGTATGACTCATATAAGCTACATATCTAATTAAATTTTTTTAATAGGGCCCACATAATATAAGGTCTATAAATATTAAAAGTAAAATACATAAATTAAAAGTTGATAAATTTTTATTTTTTTTAGACATTAATAACCTACTTTAAAATTTTCTACAAATTTGCTTTCTTGAAAGTACTTTAAAATAAATTTTTATTAAGCTTACATTCATAATTAAGATGAAAAAGGTTATACATAGTAGATTTATTTAAATTTTAAAACATATTTACTTATTTTTATATTAAATTATGTAAATTTTAAATAATGGGATGTAATAAATTATTTAAAATAAAAATTATAAGTGGTACAAACTATATGAGCCGTAGCTCTTTACACCTAAGATTTTTTATTAATTATATACAGGAATGCTACAATAATGCCGTGAGAAGCGAACTTGTGAATTATTATTCCCACGGATAAAGAATGGATCCATCCGTCGCACAGTAATTAATAGGACTGACTTTACTGATAGCCGCCCGGCCCCGACTCCGGAGTATTGCACGCATCGAACAATTACGTTAATAAGTACAATCACAGTAGCATCCTATCCTCCCCGTGACGTTAAAATATTATTGTTATGTACTCTTTCATCTCAAGAAACCTCTTCTGAGTTCATTTGCAGTACATTGATTAATTACGTAAATAAGTAGAAAAAATTTTGACTCCTCCCCACAGAGACGCCTAAAGGGACGCCATCCATCCCCATCACATCATTGATGTTTAGGAGGATCAATGATGGGGATGGCTGGCGTCTCCACGGGGAGGAGCCAAAACCTGCTCTAATAAGTAATATTTCATCTGATGGGAAATATTGACATTCACCTCGGCAATCCACCTTAAGAAAAGCTCGGGATTGAACGGTAAACTTGAGCAGCCTCTAAGAGTAATCAAAACTAATTTGGCTTTTACATTATAATTTTATCCATTTGATTTTTTTTTTCATTCTTGAACTGATTAATCAGTAAATGA